>JAVCKZ010057279.1:0-16235 GCA_034780755.1 Lepetodrilus elevatus | reverse complement strand
TTGCTAAGAGAGTGCTATGGTCCCTTAGCGGCTAAGAGAGCTTTGAGAAACGATACCCTGGTCTGTGACTAGGTCTTGATTTCAGATTTCTGTTGGACTTGCAGTCATTCTCTGCTTCATAACAAGACGCTGAAGCGGGCTGGACGCGGACTGACGTAGATATTAACTACCGTTCAGGTGGAGCCTGTTGATGTGGTGCTTCTCATACACCGATGTTTGGAACGCGACCAAGTAGCCACATTTCCACACAGATTGCATTGTAAGGAAACCCTCCCAATTGGATTTTTCCAAGTTATGCTAATTGAATTATTTTAAAGTGAATTATTATTCAATTCAAATGAGAAAATGATAAACTGGAGTTTCTTAGGGAAAAGAAAGACATATGTTATCCATGTTAGCGATAATGCATGATCATGACATTGGGAATAAAATAATACTTTAAAAAGCCTGAATATTCCTTAGTTAAATATTTGATTAGTGGACTAATAATAATAATAATTAATAAATAATAATAATAATAATATAACAATATTAATAAGAATTATTACCCATGAATGCTGTTCAAACAAACACAAAATAACAAGTTCTCATAACATAATAAGTAGTTGTATGTACACCATCAAAATACATAACAGATCTATTATCACATAGCCCCAAGGTGTACCCAGTGTGAAAGACAGGCTACCTATAACACTGTTTGGTGTTTTCGCAGCTGTATCACAGGCGTCAAACACTAGCCACGGCCAGAACACCGCCACCATCGTCCAGCGTATCGCTGTAACAACTCCCCATCCATGGGATCGATACCGTAACCAAAGCCAGTCGTACTGTATTCCCAGTCTGCTATCCCCACTTTGTTGTCAGTGCATCCACCTAGAACACCAACCTCTGCTTAATTCTCATCATTCACACGGCATAATGTTAATCCCCCTACCACTATCACTGGGTGAAAAGTTCAGGGGCGTACGCACACAATGCATATTATTCTGAAAAGGTTTTAACACGTAACACATGCACGGAAGGAATCAAGTTGAGCGCTGCGCTAATTAGTTGATGACTAGCACCTGTAGACAGGGATGAAGTGAACATTGGTAAAGAGGGCAATTAAGACTCGTTGTTCACACCAGACATGTAAGCGTTTCTTTCAAGCTGAAGCCATGCTCCATGGGTATCATTAGTCTGTGTCACACCTTATTCTCACTTAAATATTCCTATTTTGATCACCCTATATCAATTAAGCAAGTCTAGATTACTGGAGAACTAGAATTTCAGTGGGTCCTTTCATATAAATATAATACCAATCAATATAATTTATATTTATACTATTTACTTTCCTCTGAGACTCAGAGTCTAGGGTACCATCTACCTTTCTACATTGAAACAGAAGCTGATGCCACAACCTGGGTGCCATATACCTGAGTACCATCTACCTGAGTACCATCTACCTTTCTACATTGAAACAGAAGCTGATGCCACAACCTGGGTGTCATATACCTAAGTACCATCTACCTGTCTACATTGAAACTACCAACCATAGAGTAGGAACATTTCAAATTCACACTGAAGCAATTAACTGCCTTCAAGGTAACTCCCTGTAGTTACAAGTGCACAATTTCATGAATCTCCCATATCCATTACAAGATCATAGCCCTCACATTGGTGGTCTCACTCACTCTGATTCAAGACCACTTATGAGAGGGTTATGGTATGGTAGTCGAAATGAGACCTTCCTTAACCCTCTCCATGCTGGAGACAACCGGAGCAGTTTCTATGCCTAATCCAGCAGGAAAAGGGTTAACCTCCCTGCTGAATAAAATCAAAGTGTTCTATTTCTGCATGTGATCGGGAAACTTAAGTCGCCTTCAGCAAGAAAAGGGTTAACGGATGCCTGGTGCTGCTGGCTATGGAACGCAGTATGCAATGGTTGAGTAAGGAATGTGGATGTCATCTACAGGACACCATGCAGAAACACCAACAAACCACTGATGCCAAGGAGCAGATGATGGATGGTCATGTATTCCTGGCACCAAACTAGACAATTGGGGCAATAACAATGATAAGCATAATAAATAGAACAAAGGCAACTGGTAATAACTCGAGCAATCATCCAATTGTGCTGGCAGACTCAGTGGGCATTCCTAGCATGTGTTCTTGGTATGCGGTGACCGGTACAATTGTTGCATGTATTTCTGTAACTAGCTGGATATAGGTCAAGTAGAGGTTTTAAATACATTTTCATTACAGAATATTTTAGGTAGAAATTCATCTAAGAATAACTTTCTAGTTGAAATTCTACCTGAAATGTATTTAAACACAAAATAACACCACTGTATTCTGGGATATATTTGTTGCAACTAAATATTTAGTTCATGAGACCATAATAATTTATATGAGTATCATAAACTGATCACAATTCTACATTAGAAAATTATGGTAAATTTATCCAGGTGTCCACTTAACCCTTTTCTTGCTGGAGGCAACAGGAGATGCCCTAAAGAGCTGTGTCTGTGCCTAACCCAGCAGGGAGAGGGTTACGGTAGAGACAATGACGACAGACAGACAGCTTACATCGGACAATTGGCTAGGATAGCTTGTTACACAGACATATCCTGGAACTCTGAGTCTCCAGACTAGCTGTCTGAACAATGACAGACAGCACATAATTAATGGAATACAACTGGTGAACTTCTCACTCATACTTGCGAGAACTGACATCCACATACATAGAATCTTCCAAGAGAAACAATTTAAATGTGGACAGTGTCATGCAAGATATACTATATAAACATGTCTATCCATCAATGGATTCACTTCTGTCAAAAGGGCCATTTTAATTGATGTAGCAGAGGGGGAATGTAAAGTAAAGTATGATTTCACCGTTCAGAAAATACAGAAACATCGTCACGGTTACAGATGACCAACATACTGCTACACATACAATCCACAAGAACTATATCATGTATCAATCATAATTAAATCATTCCTCAACAAATTGCCAATTGTTGGGAATAATCAAGTGTAATTAACCCATTCCCTCTTGGATTAATCACGACCACTTGTTAAATACACCAAGTACACAGCATGCCTCCAGTGGGGGGAAAGGGTTACCTAAGTTAGCAATACATGTCCACAGTTCATCAGAGGTCAGGAACAAAACTTCCTCTGCCCCAAATCAAAGCATTTGACCTCACGTAACCCCTGGTCCATTTCTGATACATCAGAGGTCTGAAACAAAACTTCCTCTGCCCAAATCAAAGCATTTGTCCTCGCATAACCCCTGGTCCATCTCTGATACTGATTTACTGAGGCTGTGTTGGGCACCCAATGAGAGTAACCCCAGCATCAACACATCAAACAAAATACCCGCAGTGTTTACACGCCGGCATACCATCACTGCCATCACACCAGACTAGTGGGTGTATGCAGGGGGCTTGCCTCTACTCGAGTCAATATTTAGCAAAGAGTGGATACATCCAGCACCTACATCAGCCCTCAGATCACCATGGCACCATCCCGGCCAGGAGAAGCTACTGGCACACAGTATACCTGGACCTCGGCATGACGGCTACTGGCACACAGTATACCTGGGCCTCGGCATGACGGCTACTGGCACACAGTATACCTGGACCTCGGCATGACGGGACCACCTGGGAATTGGGTAAAGAGAAAAGTAGACCCCAGAGGGCCCACAGAAGCAGCTGCTATCTATTGCTGGTCTGGTATAAATGAAATATGACAGGCAGTAAAACGTTTTCATCTTCATCGCTAGATTGACATGATAAAACAGCAATGTATGGCACATCTGTTAATGCCAGGGCCAAGGATGTACAGTATCGTACATGCGGGTAAACTGCCCTCTCCAGTCATACCTACTTCCTTCTCACTGTAAAGGCGACTACAGACTGTAGATTATAAATACCTTAATCGGGCAGTGCTAAAAATAGTAATCATCAAAATGAAATCCTAGATACCAATTGTCTCCTTCACCAGTACTGTTAATTAAATTTGATGTAAACACATTTCACATTATATTGTCCTAGTTGATGGTCAAACATGGTAGCATAAATACAGGGATCCTCTGATTCAATTGCACAAGATATAGGTTGATAGATGCCTAACGCACATGTCAGAATAGATGCACGTAAGACATCTATCATGGTTGAAATAAATCTTTATGGAATTAACCTCAATTGTATTGAATTCCTAACAAGTTATTCGGAAGACTTAGTCATCTTCCAATCCCAGTGCTAGCGGTACTGCAGAGCTTTCTGCACTTCATATCAGTGAGACAAGCCCTGACAGACAGGGGCAAACCACACCTAGCTTTTGTCAGGGGGAGTGCCAGTTTAACATCAATAGGAGACTCTGACATACCCAAACAGCCCACTCAAGACCTGTATACACCTCGAGGTATACAACCAAGCTTGCAGGAAGACCGGGGCCAATTAGACAAGTGCATGGACGTAGAGTATAACATGTTTGCTTCCCACACTCAAAGGTGAAACAAATGTTCATCTGGTTTGGCAAGTTGTAAGAATAAATATCAGCCGACTTCCTCAAACTGTGATCTATTTGAGGGGGGCACAAACACAGGCACGTTCCATATGCCCTGAAGAGGTCTTGTAGAATGCAGTTCCTGATACTAAGAGGGCTGTGAAGTATGGTACAGAAAGCTGGGAGCAGTCATAACATGCATACAGCTGCAGAACTGCATATGGGCAATATTTGTGTGTTCTTTGATCCCTGTACAGAGGATTGAACATGACGGACTGGTAATAGTGGGTGTGTTCTTTGATCCCTGCACAGAGGATTGAACATGACAGACTGGTAATAGTGGGTGTGTGCTGCTCCTGTGTGATCACTGTGCGAGGAGGAAGTCATGTCTTGGCCCACATGCACGCACCTTTCCTTCCTGTAAATGTAATTTTGGATCAAGTAGGAAGTGATGAGTCACTCATACATGGCCTAAATATACTTCTCTTATGACTGGGCCACGGTGATGAACTGCCTAATTATGAACTGTCGTAATTTATCTTATATAGTTATATGTACAGACATTTCATTTATATTTATCTCTTATGAATGGCCATGTTACAGAGATCAAGAAGGGCGATTACTTTCCAAGTAGCTATATAGACAATGATCCAGTCACAAGACACCTACATCTCTTCTTGTAGGCTTGCACGAATGTGCATCTGTAAATTGACACAGTTATAACCAATACATTAGTCATATAACACATACACATTATTATGCGAAAGCTACTCACTCCCTCTATTCTTGTAAGCTTACATTGATTTACATTCTTTATACATTGAGACAGTAATGACCAATACATTAGCTACATTCCACCAATACAGTATCATACCTCAAAAATAATTACATTATGAAAATATTTCAATTAGTAAGTAGAAATCACATATCTCCACTGGCATCACTTTATCTTGCTTCAAACTTCAAAGCAACAACTAATTACCAATTAACATTTGAGTGATAATCAGGTCATACCTCCGGCATCCTTCACACTGTCAAACCTATCAGGAGAATAATGTGTGAACTCTCAGAGAAGGTTACAGTGTAGACAGGGCACTATTTATTACCATTTCAAGCATTTGAAAACATTCTTTAGGAGACAATTTAAATGTTGAGTGTGCATGAAACTGACAGGTAAACTCCTGACCCTATCACTGTACTGGCCGCAGGTCAAGATGCCGAGGGAACGGTTGCTTGAGTTAATGTTTACCTCCAGGTGATTCCTGCTTTCGTTCATTCTACCTACCTCATTCAATAACAACATTAGTACCTCATTCAATAACAACATTAGCCAGCAAACGTTTCCTGTTTCGCACAAACACAATCATAACAAATAGTACTCCATTAATGCATTTAGTTTTCATAAGATTAATTACTTTTGTAATCCATCCAAAAGATAATAACCATAGAAAAGATAGACTACCAAAGTGATCAATACCAGAAATGTAGTGGGAAAATGTAATGTAATTAACACTGGATGTCCCCTGGGTGTTTACTGTGTGGCTATCATATCAACAGATAAAATATCAGATACAAAAACCTGATGAAGTGTTGTAGAATCTTCATCATATATGATATGATACATATGAACAAAGACAGGAGGGTCAACTTCCACATCTCTATCCACGACAGGATTAGTATGTCAGTACTTCAAATTGGAATGCTAGGTCCTATAACAGGGTCATGTGCAAGGTCAACTGCTTAGTCATACGATCTCCACCGAAAACGACATTTGGCCTCCAGTGTACTAAAGTGATCTGAGTGCTTTACACTTGGATGCAAGTACACAATATTCAGTTATATCTGCAAGAAATCTAATCTTTAGTCCAGTAATTGATTTCTGTACACAAAATAGTACGCAAAAATGTATGGACCCATAAAAAGATACTTCACCAGGTCACGGTCCACCGAGGTGTTCAATCATGTTTAGTATAGTGTGTGAGTACCACCGGTACTAAGAAAATACTATTAACCAATTGTGAGTGAATATGGAGTTTAATGTCGCTGCAGGGATCTTTCACCCATTTGCGACGACTATTAACCAAGATTCTGTTTCAAGATTTCACCAAAAATGTGTGGAACCATAAAAAGATACTTCAACAGGTCACAGTCCGATAATCATTTTTAGTATGGTATGTGAGTATTATTAAGAAAATACTATTAATAACCAAGATTCTGTTTCAAGATTTCACCAAAAACGCATGCACCCATAAAAAGATACTTCACCAGGTCACAGTCCAATGATTTGTATAATCATTTTCAGTGTAGGGTGCGAGTACTATATTAAGCTGAATAAAATCAAAGTGTTCTATTTCTGCGTGTGATTGGGAAACTTAAGATGCCTTCAGCAGAGAGAGGGTTAAGAAAATACTATTAACCACAATTCTGTTGTAGGAATATCTTCACATATCATTCATCCAAATTTTGTTTTGAAATACAACAAGAGCATCAAAAGATTATTGTTTCTTCAACAGGATTTCCACGTATATCAAGCAAAATTGATCATGAGTGCTATAATATATAGAATCTCTTCTCTTTCTAATATGGTTGACCTAATTACAGCTGTCCAAATCAAGTTACAGTTGCCCTACATTCATTGTCCTATCACTATCTACATTAAAATAAAGGGTTTTAATCAAGTTGTTTATTAAGCATACTGGAGAAGATAATTAGTAATGATGTTCATTGATTCACGTCAGAACAAATCTAAATATGGCTAGGAAGGTATTCCGGGTAAAATCACCAGGATGTCCATACCTCGGGCAGGCTTTTAATGACAACTGGAAAACTTCTCCATTATTGTAAATGACTGTGATATCGACGTGACATCATATGATGACCTCATAACAGTTCTTGCATATCTGGAAAATTCTCCATGATTGTAAATGGCTGTTGCATCATAATATGACCTCATGACATTTCTTGCATATCTGGAAAATGTTCCATGATTGTAAGTGTGTAGTCACAACACAAGGTCTGGAGCACTAGTCTGGTTACAAGTGACTGTAATATTATATGACCTCTTGACTGTTCTTGCATGTCTGATGATCACAACATCCTACTTTTACTTGGACGTACGGGACATTTATAGGAGTAGGCATTGATGTGAACAATTATTATGCTTACAATTCAACTCTGATAAATATAGGTGAAAGGAATCATGGTAGCGATTCAAGACCATGACTAGCATCTGTATAATAATGAGAAAGCTAGCATTACTCAGCAAAAAAGCTTACACTGTTTTATAAGTTATACTGAAAAACAATCACAAAATTTTAAAATAAATAAATTGACATTTGCTAGTCGTAACTGCAGACTGTCTAAAATGACAACTATTCAGAACACGGCAGGTCAGGGAGACCCATCCAATTAACAGCATAAACAGATCCCAGGCAGGGTGTGAAACCACCCATCCATCTACATCCATATGTGGTATTTACACTCCCCAGGATCTAGGACAGGGTAAACAGTCCAGAACTGTGTCCAATGATTAACCATCACATGCTTCAGGGTGCTTTCCTCCCTGACCCTCTACCCTCTCACCCTCACCCTCCTCCTCCCCTATACTCGTGTCACAGAAACTGAGTACGTACACCCTGACCAACATTCCTACAATACCTAGCATAACAACACTTGCAGATAAAAAGAAACTGGATGTCTATATTTATTCAGGCAAGGAAAAAGAGAAGATTTCTTACAATACTGATTGAGAAATTCTGTGAATGTCTTGGAGTGTTTATCACCAAGTTTAGTAGGTGGGTGTCGGCAAGCCAAATTGGGGAGCTTGGTCTATTAGTGTATGGAGTATTGTAAACATTGTCATTGTTTTCGAGAATGTAATATTTGTTGAGAATAAGCATAACGTGTTATTTTTAATTTCTAAGAATAGATGTGTAAATACTGAAGATGATAAACATATTTATTATAAAGATGCTTCACAAACTTAGAGTATTCTGATAAAAATCTTTCTTCTATTTTTAAGACAATACCGTAAACAAAAACTAAGATAATAAACAAAGAAACAACAAGAACTACCGTAACAATTAGGTTTAGATAATTCCAATAAACAAATTGCCAGAAAAATACATTTTGACACATAATTCACAGGCCACCATACCCCAATGTGGTGGTAGCACATCAAAATACCAATGAAAGATATATCAATTCCACATGATAACAAGAGAATAAACATAATACATAAGGTATTAGGCTTAGATAATTCAAATAAACAAACTACCTGAAACAACCATTTTAGAAAACAAACACAAAATCGACAGGCCACCATACCCCGATATGGTGGTAGCACATTAACATACCAATGAAAGAGATATGATGACAAAATAGACATACTACAAGGTATACACCCTGGTTAGTAGGCTGGACACATGTCCAGCACAGTGTGTAAGTAAAGTGTAAGTAAAGTGTAGTAACAGTATACCTCCTGGTCCTCCGAGCTGGAGCTGCCAGCTGTGTTGGTGGAGTGTACGTCGCCCATGATGATGACAACAGCCACAAGCGAGTAGAGATCTCCCAAATTCCTGCGTATCCTCGGGCAAGACTTTGTTTTCACCTCAGGAAGACGGCAGCATCTCACTATCCCGACTACACGGCTACTATCTGCCTCCGACTCTGACTGTTAACCCAGGCAGCCTGCCTACAGAGCTCCGCTGTCGTGTACAGCCAGCTATATGTACTCTGTACATACACATACATACACACGCAGTCCCAGCCTGTTGGGAGACCCTCCCTCTTATAACAATATCCTGGGACAATGTACTGCAGCCAGCAGTTACGGAGTCACTTCAAGAGCTGGATAATTATCTCGCCAATAATATATCCGCCTGGAGACTGGGTGCTCTGCCTTCTGGGCGAGTCGTGTGGAGAATGTTACCTCTCCTCTGGTGTAACGCTGCATGTAAACAAAGCTAAGTCTGTGAAACCTCCATACAGATCGGAATGAAGAAATTCCCCCCTCTCCGGGAAACCTGCTCCGTTATGTTAAATGCTTATCAAATTATCTATCTGCCAGGCTTTGTTCGCTTCATGTGTTAGCTCTGTATCCATCCACACGGATATCCTTGGTTGTTATTAATACTGCAATGTTCGATCAATTACGTTCAACAGGTTCTGCAGTAAATACAGGCTGTTGAACTGCACATGTTTCCTTATTATTGCGCTATTGGTATTTGAATGTGAGAATGTCAAACTATTGTCAACACCAAATGGAATAATTGTTTATGTGGCTGCCGTATGTACCGCAATTCCAGTGATCTAAAACATGTATATCACCGCTTTAGTACAAAATGTCAGAGGTCGATAATGACAGGCATTACCGCAGCATTTATCACAGATTATGTCAACGTGGCCGATCAAATCACAACTGTCGGCAATGCTTGGGCTCACAAGGGACCATACAGAGTATCCTTAATTCCTGGCGCTCAGATATCTGTCACCATTACTAATGAAGATATGCACAGACGGGTCTCGAGTTCTGACCAATCTGTTGAATGTAGACCAGCACCTCTGGCCTGGGCCGAATCCAATTAAAACCCTCCAGTCTGTGTTCATAAACATCCAGCTGCAAGAAGACTCCGACTGAAGATGGCGAGGATGGCGAGGATGGGGGGTAAGGTAACCAACCCGTGCCACAGGATGCCGGCCTTGTCCGACTGGTCAGACTGGACGTTGGCTTGATCTGCTCTGTGGTCAAGCAGCTGGCAACGTCTTCATCATTCTTCTGGCACTGGGCACAGCAATGTCTTCTAGCCGGCTCCACACATCTGAGCATCAATGCCAGTGACTGTCTGCGTATTCCCTGGGTGCTGGCTGTGTAACACTACTGGCAGAGGAAGGAGATGTTTGGGGGCTAGGTAGCAGCAGGAATCATCACAGTGTCACAGCATCTCAATTACTTGCCCTGGTCTTCCTCCTTTTCCTCGGGCTAAGCTCCGGCTATAAATATAGCAAGCACAGATCCTACCCAGAAGATTCCAGCTGACTGTGTACGAACAGAGCCCAGCAGTGATGGAGATTACTTTCCTTCCTTCTTACGAGTACTCTCCCCTAGCCTCACTCTGGCACCATTCACCATTATACTCCCGTTCCTCTATTTCATGTTCTCTAATTTCAAAGCGCTACACTCGGACAGAAAATCAATAGAAAATATTCCAGGAATTTTGGTGGCAGGAGCCGATGGCGGTAGTATCAACCGGTGGCGATCACGGCAATTCTGGTCCTCCCCTCCTCGTCTCTTACACCACGGCTATTTAATATATATCAAAATATGCACATACATTTCACATATGTAATACACCAGCCAGACACATTACCATAAATACAGAGATTGATCCCAGCGAATTCTGAACCTCACTTAGACCTTGAATCATCAACTTATTTTTTCTTACTTCCTTATGACACGAAGAATATATACGTGAATTTGATTTCTTCGCGTCTGTATGGCGAGAATATTTCCAGGGAGCGTGCTTACAGGGAAAGACGTATTAATGGTTACGGTTGTCAAGGGCACGAGCGGCCAACGACATCGTTCTCAAGTGGACGCGGACGTAACTTGTTGGTTGTGGACATGGTTCTGTTATGTACGAGATCCTGAGATCCTCCGTACGACGTAAGCCTGGCCAGGACACGGCTAAGACAGCGCCGTAAGATGTTCCTGGAGCGAGGCCAGACCTGCTTGTCATGCTGCTCACGTGCTAATTGCCAGCAATGCATTACCCAGAGACTGAGAGATAAATCAGCGGCAACATTCGCTAATCAATATATTTATCCACATTTGTTATTCAAATATTTTCATCTTCACTATTAATTCATCAACACTGTGATGAGATACAATGACAGTGCATTTCCTCGTAAACACTGTGCATATTAAGCGAGGGTATTGACACAGACATCAGTATTATCAGCACATAAATTACAGCTGAGTGAAGATAATGGTTATCAGTGTAAGATATTTAGCGTGTGCACTGAGCAAGATATCATACGTAATATCCCACACATCATCAATAATATGATCCATTGTTACAATATCACTACTGCTATAAAAGTAACTTGTGATATTTCGATACACGGGATCGATGCTACAGGCAGGTACAGTTGAGGAGACACTGGTACAGTGGAATATGGCAGGTATAGTTGAGGAGACACTGGTACAGTGGAATATGGCAGGTATAGTTGAGGAGACACTGGTACAGTGGAATATGGACCCAGGTATTGATTGGTCCCCAGCACCTGGCAGCAGCGCGGTGTGACACGTATCGATTGGCCAGGTAACATCAGCACCAGCTTCAGGTAATACAGGCATAAACAGATGACAATATTTATCACTGTGTGTGTAAGACTAGACCAGACCTATAATGTATATCAGGTGACTCGAGGTGGCATACATTGTAAGCCGGCTCGGTAGAAATGAGGACAAATATCAACCGATTAGAGCTCTACAGGGTCGATAGGTTGGCTGGGATTGAAAACGGAGACAGAAGAATAGAGAAAGCAAGAATAAACTATGCGGAAAAAAATCTTTTAATAAAATTCAATTACCTAATTAAATGTTCTTACATGGTCATTGAAGAAGATCATGGCATGTGCATCATTATGAATTGATGACATTTCATGCTTCAGATAATATGGCATAATGCAGTTACAAATTACACATACCCTACATCAGTAGACAATCAGGTCACCGACTTATGAATCATTCCTGACGTTTATAGCATTTATATTATTACATATTCATAATTTTAAATCTGAAATTAACCAGCAATCTACTTCCAAAATACATGATGATTGAGGTTTTTTTTTGTTGCTGCAACTGCAATATGCGAACATACGTGAAAAACAATCTATAGACATTGCATCCAAATCTTTCCTGCACATGAAACTGTGGGGAAGATGATAGGTTTCCTAAGTGAAGATTTGAACTCAAAGCTTTGAAATAGATTGTGTGAATAATTCATACTAATTAGCATCAGCTGGTGGTAGAGTCATTAACACTTTCACTCACCTTCAACACTGACCAGACAGATAGGTAGCGATTAGATCTTACATTACTCCTTGTTTTGGAAATTTCCGTACCCATGCTTTCCCTGCTGAGTGTTTACCTATTTCTATTTAACTCTTGTACTTGTACATGTATATATGAAAGGATACTAGCATAGGCTGTTTGGACAGGTAATAAAACCACCAAGAAAAGTGATGCTTGTACTAAACAGGGTTTAGATGGTAGAATAAATCTTTTGACACCAACAATTAATCATGCATATAAATTATTAGTCATATACTATGAAAGTAAAAATTGTCACGCTTCAGTCACAAATGATCGTAAGCCGTTCGCCTTAACATTAGCAATCGCCACACATGAGCGAGATTCCCGCAGCAACAATAACCAATAAATAAACGAAAAAATAGACACTAGCAAAACCATTCACGCTATTAATATCCTTATCTTCTTCAAGTGTAATTCATAAACAGATAATTAGATAAATCAGGCTGCATTTTGAGCACATCTCACTTGATGGCAGTACAATAAAGCTAGTGGTTGACACCAGATACTTGACAGTCACCAGCACAGGTGCCCCTGGGTCCAATGATGCCCGTGGCTTACAGACGTCAAGTGACATTATCATCCTTACATTTCCAAAGAGTAACTGGAAAGGCAAAGCAGGTCTTGTTTGACACGCCACATTTTATCGGAAAAGTCAAGTTTGTTCAAAATATCTTGAAACAATTTTCCAGATACCAGTATGAGACTAAAGTTTCATGAATGATACGATAAGTTCCAGCGATGTGTAGGAATTGAAGTGACCAAGGTGACATTTCAGGAACACATTGAATACACATAGAATTAGACTTCTCTTTTAGGTTCAAATTAAACTTAACAACATTAGTAAACAACTAAAACACATAAATACATGTCATAGATAAATTATTATGACAGTTAGCTATAGTATTTGTAATGAAGAAAGTGATGTAAGTAGTAAATCTGTAAATATCAACCACTGCTTCATAATAACATGTCTATATTATATTGTGGTCTAATGTATGACAGTCCTTGTGTTTTTTAGGTACCATTTTTTCCAGGCTCTATTAATAACTACTGAATTCAGAAGACAAGAAATGTCAGCCTAAAATAAGAAAAATATTCATGAAACATATCAAATTATATCAATGGTACCTGCTAGTTTAAACATGTTTTATTCACAATAGGAATGGTTTGGGCTACAAGTTATTCCAACTTGGGTAAAACCCCGCTCCTGAAATACAGTGCCCTCTATAGGAAATGACTGTTGTAATAATAGAGAGATATGAAAGTGTTTGGACACGGTACAATCCAGACCGGATGACACTGATCTGGAGAAGCAGGACAATGAATGCATTAAACAATTACAGTGCTCCCTCGATATAACGTTGAAGTTGGGGTCCATGACATGCCACCTGCGTTATAATACCCGCGTTATATCAACGATTATAATTGGAGAATTTTAATTTTTTTTAAATGGGGTCCACGTTGGACCCCGTCTTGTATCCGAATCTGCAGTGCATCTAAGGGCGTTATATCGATGGAGCACTGTACTTTGAGAATGGTAACAGTGATCTGAGTGACTGTCATAAGTTAATGGAAGTTTATAGTTGTTCTGTGGAACATGGGGCTGCAATCTACTAGCCACATATGTCTAACATCTCCCCAGGGAGTTGAGAAGGAACACTGAGTGTACAATGATCCATTGACCGGGGATAATAATGTGGCGCTTAGAGCATGCCTTGGGGGTGGATTTGGCACATTATATATAAAGTGGCCTATTAATATTCTTATTATCTGATATCATCACTCCCCTCCTCTTCAGGATCGAGAAGAAGTTCTTCTCCAGGCTGACCAAGAAAAACCTCTACGAAAACTTCAAGAACCTGGCCACCAAATTCAACCGTAGCGACCTTCACGTGGACACGTACATTCAAGCCAAGCGACTGGCCACCGACTTCCAGACGGCCAAGGCGGCCATGTTGAAAAAGTTCAAAGAGAACAAATTCGGGCCGTGGGTCTCCAAGCCGATTGAGGAGGACATGTTCTGTTAGTGTGGTGAACAGACTTTACCACATTTGGAGAACGATCTCCATGGTTACCACCTGTCGAGGGGAGATAACTCTCATCTGTCGAGGGGAGATAACTCTCAATTCCACAATGCTTGGTTGCAGTCTAGTCGCTCCATGATGCTATGTCTTGCAGTAGTGTGTACTTTCCCTGATTGTGTCAGTTTTAATATTATTCTCTTGAAGATTTTCTCAACAATATTTGATTTTCTGTCTATGTTTATGTATTATTCTTACGAAGATGTGTCCATAGGTATACTTCATAAGGTATTTATACGAGGTAGGCCTACGAATATCAAACTACAACTACGGTCCCTTAATAGCTTAAATATAGAAAAATACCGGATGGATAGATGATCCATAGTTTAGTGTTAAGCCAGGGATGTACATGATAAATTGCAAGATGATCAAAAGTTTAAGATTTGATCAAAGGAAAGTCAGTCGCTTCAAGATCGTGCAGCTCACGATTGTTAAGAGAATGGTTGATGCCAGAAATTGAAAAGTATGAAAACTCGCAACAGATTCATTCCTTTATCAATGTATTGTTGCTGGAATCTTAAAGCGATACTGACTTTCCATTTTAGCATCATGCAGCGATATGATTTTGCAACTATTTATATTTCTTGCGTTACATAATCTTGTGTTCTAAAGTCGTATATTAGTGCAGTTCTTTCTATTGTAGCCAGAATGAACATTTTGTTATTCAGTTAAAAAAAAGACTGCATATCGATTAATATTCGATTATATTCATTTCATATGCAACATATAGATTCATATTCATTTATTCACTTTATATGCGACAGCATATAGATTCACATTCATTTATTCAGTTTATATTCAACAATGTATAGATTAATGCTGATTTATTCAGTTTATACGCAACAATGTATAGATTAATGCTATTTTATTTAGTTAATACGCATCAACAATATAGTTTATACGCAACAGCCTTGAGATATTTAATGCCAACAGCTTTAAGAGAGATAATGAACTATTGGTTCCATTTTCTTACTTATAAATGTTTATGTTCGTGTACTTGTAGAGGGCCGTCCTCAATCCAAACTTTTAGCGCTCAACACTAACTTCTTTTTGTCTCGGCTGTCCAATAAAGCAACTTTGGGGATCATTTACCTGTCTAATTTTTTAACAAAAAGGTTTCATTTGTTGTCTGGGGGCGGCCATTTTGACAGCGCTTCCTACTGTGGTCTACAACAAGGGCACTCATTGGTTAGAACATGTGATGGTATTTACTAAACCACAAAGATGGCTGACAGTCAGTAAAACTTCGAAATATGTGTAGGAAATATTAATTAACTTTCCTGTGGTTTAGCCTGCAAATAATTTAATTAGACCTAATCTTGAAAGTTTGTTGAATTATATACGTGCAGGTAACTCATCTCATCTTGTCTGCATGTGAGGATGAAGACTATCATGTGACAAAGTACGACTACATGTAGCTCGAGATATAGTCTGTGTCACACCTTGTTCTCACCCAAAAACGCCTACTGTAGTATCATCTATTTTCGTGCGGTGCAATGTTCGCGCAATCAGGAAAAATGACTAGATCGCGCGGTGTATTGTTCGCGCTACTGATATTTTGG
>JAVCKZ010057268.1:0-16243 GCA_034780755.1 Lepetodrilus elevatus | reverse complement strand
TTGGGATGCTACACCGGTAAGCGTGTGCTAACGTGTTGCGCCGTAAGGCACCGTTAAAAGTATGAATCCAGCTATATACTGCTACATGTACGCATCCTCTCATACCAAGGATACTTTATTACTCTCAGGACTCGCTGCATATACTGAAGTGTGAACGTAATTAAACCCTGTGTTGCGAGGATGACATGTACGTGGAACGGATAGTGTTTGAACTTACAGATTTGTAGGTGGTATATTTGTTATTTTATAGAGAGAAAAACGACACGACTTGTTTACTCATAATATGTAAAACAATTATTACAATTGTATCAGAAAGTAAACGACAGAGTGACGTCAATGGTAAGGTCGTACTACGTCTTCCAATTGAACGTCATCCCATGGCATTTGTGTAAAGTAATAATAACGCTGTGTTAAAGTCTAAAACTGAGCACAATTATGTTTAAGGCTACTGAAGTTATGTTCGAAGTTACTAAAGTCAAAGTTACTATAGTTATGTAAAACTAAAGGATACTATAGTAGTGATAAGCACAGACAGTGTGTGTCATTTGCATATATAACTCAACTTGTATCAAACGGTCACGAAACTGGGTTACCACGTGCCTTTAAGCTAGCATTTAAATGACCAACATTACCGTCACCAATTTATGACTTTGCCCTCAGGTAAATTCTGCTGAAATGTATTGATGAATAATAATGCACTAATACTCGCCAACGGCAAAGACTCGTCTTACTTTGAAGTATTGAGTAACGATGGTGAATACGTATGTAGTATGCTTCAAATGTGCATGCAAATAAAGTATTTTAACGGTACTATTATGACGGTCCCATAAGTAGAAGGCACCAATATATGCAATGCATGTAGGCGAATTCGAACAACGCTTAAAAACCGAAATGGCTATGAAATTATATATAGTTGCAATAGTGTACTATTTGGATTACATTCATATTATATATAATTAAACTGAACCCGGCACGTTTGAGCAGTCAGTACTTGTAGTGACATTCCCAGTAGGATGATACTTCGCGGAATTTTGTATTTGTATTCATTTATTGTTTTAATTTGTATTTTATTGTGTTGCTATCGTGGTTTCTGAGAAAGTCATATATGTAAAGCATCACCTGGGGCGCGTTCAAAGACACAAGCGCTGAGTAAGCCGCTTATCTAAACTGGTTCCCTGTCCCATGTACACGGTCCATGCGACTCGTGAGACAGTGGCTAGTTTGGTAAGCCGCTCGCAAGCCGCTTGCGTGTTTGAACGACCCCCTGCGACACCAATAGGTCATGACCTAATCTTAACGTCATTCTTGATCACTTACTATACTAGAATAAGAGTTAACTTAGTGTGAACAATGGCTTCCGTTGGGAATTGAATGTCATGGCATTACGAGCACTGCACTTTTAACCGCAGACAATTTCTGCGTCGTGATCGTGTGCAGATGCTACATTGCTAACTTCCGTTTAACTTTAAATAAAGTTGTGCTGAACTTTTTCTTTTGACGTTGACGTATAATGAAGCCACTTTTAAAACTATGTTTTTATCCAACTTTCTACAAGTTTGTACTCTTATTGTGCATACAGTCTCACAAAGTAGCATGCTCCGTTTTTATATGCAATTATTATATGGCTTAGTCATAAGCATGCATTCGATCAAATGCTACCGTTGTTCGTATTCACTACTCAATGCACACTGTCTCATCGACATAGCCATACAGACATTTGTATGGTCTTCAACAAGTCTTGTAATCAGAGAGTTGGCATTTGGTTTAAACCCATCGCCATTGCAAGGCTGATGGTACTTTCTCCAACCCCATTATAGTACGATTATGAAATCCAAATGTTTCTGGAGGATGTGCTCAAAGGTCTGATAAAGGGAGTCTGTAGTGGAACGGAAAATGTAACTAAACACTGTAGTGGATTTTTTATAATGCAAAGTCGTGCTTACACTGCATATCAGAAGCATGAACATTTTATAATAATTACCAACTATTGCCAATATTTACCAGAATCTATAAATCTTTTGATTCGATTGCGGTGCCTCTGAGACTGGCCTCTAAGCTTACTAATGCCCAACCATCCACTTTCCTAGGCGAAGCTATACATCAAATACGAAATAAATCTACTCTAAACATATTTTGGGAATTGAATTCAACGCTGAGGTAAAAATACAATCCAGTAGATGAATCGAAATGGTTGGAGACTAAATGTGTATGGTAAACGTCATGATTCGGAAACAACTGTACTATAGTGATCCATGACAATCAAATCTAATGTAATACATTTTTAAAACAATATTAATTTAAAAGTTGATTAATTATATTCTAAATGTCACGGAGGCTGATCGGTAAAGCCATATTGCGGTAGAATTACTTCCATTATCGTTGTTATCTTTGAATGGAGGTATTATTAATTACGAACAAGTGTCAGAGAAGATTTATTGCGGAACGAGTACATGTAATGAAAAACATACTGCAATAACTAATTATCGTTGTCACTTGAATTGCGTAATATCATACAGCGCTAAGGTGACATACACAATGAAAACAAAACTCTTTGTCCATCAAAGGTTGTCTTAAGCATAATCTACATCGTAGCTGTCTAAACATGCAACAGTTAACAATGTATGCCTTTATTAATTGACAAATCGTCTTTATCAAATAACGAAATCATCGTTGGTACTTTTTTTTAACAGCTTCAAAGAGAAGGTAATGTACGTTCAATTCGAGTTTAATTGAAACTGAATCCATATTCACGTTGGTATAAGCTCCTCTATTCAGTTAACAACAAGAGGCGCACTGGACTGTAGACTTTTAACTATGTAAATAGACGAAAATACAGGACTGAAACATAAAAAACACAATAACCCATTTATTGAGTGGAATATTTTAATATTAATCATATACAATTAAGCTAATGGACTATTTCTTAAATTCTTTGTGAATCTCTATATTGCCGTATGCCATCGACGTCCACTGCGTAAATTCCTTCTTAGAAGTATGCCTCAGGGAATACTAATGACGCTATTATGTGATTCCTGTCTTGTCACTTAAGACTCGGATGGTGCCAATTTATCGTGTAAATTATCTTGACCGATATACATCGACGACCATAGCCTGAGCAAGCGACGCACGTATTGCTTTAGAACAGTAGGCCCTATTACTATAACCACAGATGAATGTATGAATATTATTTTATTCAATTTATGTAAATAACATTGTTTCTTGTGTTTTTTCTATACATACTATCACGGTTTATTGTTATATACTACCTGGGGGATGCTCCTTTCTAGTTGTTATGTCTGTACTTTCTGTCCGACGCATGCACAATTACACTGTGTGGTGTTGATCCTTGGTAACTGCACATGCGTCGGACATAAAGTACAGACAGAACAGCTAGAAAGAAGCAGCCGCTTGGTCAAACGCAGTGGTCAAGTGACAACGATAATTAGTTATAACTATGTTTCTCATTACAAGCGTTCTCTGGGTACAATAAATACAAACATTGGCATCGTCACTAAATGAACACGAGACAAGGACATGTTATATCGCGCCAGATCCACGCTCGAAGGCATACTCATGGCGCTACATTACTACCCCGGTCAACGGATAGGTGTGCATTCGATTCCATCTTAACTCCCTGGGGAGTATACAGCTCAAGCTGGAATTTAAGAGATTAAGGTATTCACATGTCCATTTCTTCCTTCAACTCTTAGGTGGTGTTCCATTGACTGTCTTGGACGCACATTCTGGACAGATAAGTCCAGGACAACCCATACCGTGAATGGGATACATCACCTCTTCAGCGTGGACACATTAGACGCGTTCTGGACACACCTGTCCCGTATTCCATCATGTCCTGGACGTTCAGGCTTGTCCTGGAGAGTCAATGGAACACCATCTTACATTCCCAAACACTGTAACATTTCGTTATGTTCCTGGTTGAAGTAACCTTTTCAATAATACAATTTAAGTGTCTGCATGTACTCGACCCACGTAACATCTGCATGCTCGTCACCTAAGAAGTCGCCAGGGAAAAACAAAACAAGTGATGTATAGTATTAGGCCAGCCCACGCATGGGCAAGTGGCGTACTGTAATTTAAATGCACATGTAACTGAAAGCCACACATACATTCATGTAATTTCGTAATATTAATGATTATGTACATTCCTTCCAGATGGAAATATCTCAAATGTCTACTCGATTTATTTTGATTGTTTTAAATTGGAGTTTAGAGTCGGTTTCAAGATTATTTCACATGCATCACGCCTTGTTAGTTTAGGGCAGCAGGAAACCCACAACATCCGTAGTGCTGAACGTTGCAGTAAACCTGCGATTATCGACTGGTACTGACAGATCAAGAATGACCCGTTCCTTGTTTATGAAATATGCACATTTGCAATAGGTTGCATGTAGAGACTACTAAAATAGCGTTCGTCAGATAGATCTATCAACAAGGTGTTTCAAAAATGACATAACGAGAGAACATTATTTGTTTAATGGCGTGTTCTGCTATAGGACACCGCAAAGAGAGCGCTATGGTCTCTAATGCAGGCCGCACACTAGTGTAAACTGGCCGGCGACTGCGATATTTAGTCTCGCCGACCGATCGCAAAATATCTAGCATGTTTTGATATTTGGAGCACCGCACACTCTATGGCGATCGAATTCCGACGCAAATCGGCGACGCGTCGGAGACGGAATTCGCTAGTATTAGCAGATATAAAGAGTTTTGTGAAATTATGCCCTGGCCTATATCACTATGCATGCCTACAACATACTATTACATTTCCGAGATACATCGTATGTTGTAGTATACTGTACTGTTTTGCATTGCTTAAAGTATACGGAAAGTTATCTGTACGCCTTATTTATTTTACGATTGTTGCTTAATAATGACATCCTTTGTTGAAGTCCCTGCGACGGCAATACTTCAGCATTAACCTGACAAAGATGAACAATTGCCATGCCATGCAGTAATTATAACTGACCGCACGAGCTCCGAGTTTGTCTGCACTGTTAAACCAGTCATTTTATGTGCGGGGCGATTCACTTTAGCCATAAAACAGTCCGCAATATCGGAAAAACCCGGTGCTCACGAGTACGACCGTCTGACCGTTGAGACATCGAGCACCGTGAAAATAATTAACTGTCTCGATGGAATAGCTCACTATTACCATATATGTTTCGCATACATGCACATCACTACATTTAATCTCATTTTTCAATCATTTGGAAACCTATCATGATTACACCACAGACATAGAAAATACCCGTACGTAGACAAAACGTGACTTCATCATAAACGCCTGTAAATGAATTGTATGGTGACCATGTTTGCTAATGCACTGCATTAATGTGGTCTCATTTACATGTATCCAGTATTTAATTGAGTAGAGATCAATAGACTCGCATGTGTATTGCTTACACACGCATGTACAACTGATTCCATGAGAGAACCAGACAAGGCAGTACTAGTCGGGCCGACGTAAGGGTGAACCCAGGGAAGGGTACAACTCAGAGCTACTCAGTTATTACCCTTTCCATCATGCCTCACCTAAATGTGGCTGGCAGATTTACACCCTGTCGGCAGAGTGAGTTGCCGCCCCTTACAAAATGGCAATACATTCGCTGTAGAAGTTCGTGAGTGATATTGAAACTAAGTTTGGGATTGAATGTCAAACATATAGGTCCTGTAATTGTAATTGGTGAAATTGGAAATTATTTAGAGTCATTTACCCAAACTTCAAATGTGAATAATAAACAAGTTTCCCAAGGATACCAGATTGTCATCATCAAGTGTTGTGATATAGGAGGTCCCTTCTACCCAAATCAGCAATAAAACAAACTTCAGAATCCCAAACAGGGTATTTCTGCCGGACTATACTTTCCTCAGAAAGCATGCGAAATGACAACTATAATATTGCTTGCATGTCGGATACCCAACTGCTCGGCACCATCACTAAAGCAATCCAATAGCCTTGAATGCCAGCATTATCTATGAAAGACCAGTTTTCCTCAGTATAATAATGGTACAATCCGATTTGTTGATTTTATTTTCATCTGACAACATTATGACAGAATGATATTTGTTAATAAAACATTCTAAGATCCATGATTGGTTTCATCCCTCACTATTCTTAGATGTATTTTTTAACGTCCAATTAGCTTGACACGCATTACTGTAATATTTTCATACAAAAACAAACGTCTATTCTTAGAAATGCGATATTATTACAACGCGTGTGCTTAATCAGTTTGTTCTTTGGTGACATTCCTTTATGACATGTGTGCGTATTGTGCTTGTTCTTTCATCGTATCGCAGTGTTCTTTCATGTAATCGATTTGATAGTATAATAGATCTCCATTATGGTGTTAGTCCCTCCGCTAAAAAGGCTGGAATTATGTCGTTAATATAAAGTTCTATCCCACACTGGAATGCATGTTATTGCCACAATTATCGTGAGATGGTTATGCCAGTTATTATTGGCTTTTATTTTTTTCGTAATTTATTTTGCCATCGTATTATATAAGGTGCTATTTCTCATTACCGTTTTCCTTTTTCTTTTATCGATGTTGTTCTCTGACCGGAAATAGTAATATGAAATGCATATTGCTGTGTGAATTCTATACATATATTAAGTATAAGGGCCGCGTGTGATTTGAGGTTGTGCCACAACGTTAACAACGTGTCAGGCCTATTTATATATTTCAATGTATAATCTTTTCGTCGTGATGTTGCACTTGCATGGAACTAATGGCAATATGTCTCGCAGGAGTTAACTCCCTTCATCTTTAAAGCACGAATACTGAATCATCTGAGCATCCGGGCATATCATACACCAAACAACGAGACTCGGTGGAAACATTGTTACAGGTAGATAGATGTACAGGGTCCTAGGTATCGTTTCTCGGAGCTCTCGTGAATATCCACAATGAGACCGTATCGCGCTCACGTAAGTGCACGATCCCCATATATTAGAGAACGCTACGAGAGACCTTATGGTCTGGTAATCGATATGAGAGCTTCAAGAAACGATACCAGTGTAATATATATTAATGTTACATACACAACAACATACACTGAAAGAACACCATTTGACTGTAAACACTGAAACACGGTTTTAAAAAACCTTAAATTATTAAATTCATTATTGTTGTATTTGATATTGGTGTCTATGACGTACCATCTGTGTATGTATTCAATCGGCGATCTACGTGCGAATACAACCGGCTTTATTGGGGAAATGGATGTTTGAACTACTAGGATATTTGTTTTGGATTCCGTATTACATACCAACAACTACTATCAACTGGTATCATGTTAACATTTCAAAGCAATAATATCTGCTGATATGGAAATACAATCGGTCATGCATGTTCCCGTTCTGAGGCTTTAATTAAGTAATATTATATTGTATACTGAAATACAGACGAATAAATACATACTTTGTTCATAGCTTATGTCAGTATCGTGTATGTCATATATGTTACGAACAAAAGCTGTTTGACAACATATTCCAATTCAAGCAATTGAAAGGTCCATATGGTTAGCAATAGAAATCGAACAGGTATTGCATCGAATGATGTTCCAGGGGCAATGACGATGCCCGGAAGGTGGTTGTTTCTGGTCATTTGTTCATCGAAGCTTCTTCCCAACGATGCTATGTGCCATGACGACTATTCCATAAAACCCCACGGAGCTATATGGGCTAGGCGTTGCAGAACCTGCACCTGTATCAACGATGAAATAATGTGCTCTGGGACCCCATGTGCGCTTAACTATGATCCTGATTTAGACCGGCATTGTACAACGGTACGCAAGTATATTACATGTATGTGTTCTTCATTCCATGCAGATAGACGTTTCAAACTCCCGATGGCTTAAACAAAAAAGTTGAAAATAATTTTGCTGATTTGGGTCATGATGAACTCACGCTATCCTTGACAGCACAGTCGTTGAGTCGTATGTTATCCTTTGCTCTTTTTGTCCATTGAGAATCGCTCCATTATTTATTTCAGGAATGGAGAGTTATTGCTACATTATCCTAAGTAATAGGAGAGCTATCGCTTCATTACTTTGAGCTGAACACTTTTTTTGGTAATGTCTTCGACTTGAAGTGTTCAAACAACCATTACGTCCATGTTTTAAACTATCTTGACATAAGTCAGGATCGAACTCAACATTTCTGATTAGGAATCCTATGCAATGTTGTTAAATACACTTTAATTCGCTGTATTTTAGTAGGGGATTGTCTTCGTAAATATCTTCGCATACCAGAAGCGAGCGAAATATCGCGTCGTCAATCAGAGGCGACATCAAACAATTCTATCGAAATTTGTCGTTGCGAATTTCGCTTTCGGTGTACAAGCATATTATTATAGATACATGATAAGGTTCTATCTCATAACGTAAATTCGCTTCCGGTGTGAAAGTACCTTAACTGTTCATTTCTAAAAAATAATACTGAACCCGGGGTCTCTGCGAGCCCTAGGCTCCATTATCTTTAAGGAATGGAGAGTTAAGTACGTATAGACCTAACGCGGGAACCGGAACGTTTCCCGCACGGTTTACGTGTGGACAGTACGTGCATTTTTAAATGAAGTGATCTGTACGGGGACAACGCAGCGGGACGCGAAGCGTTAATTCTTTGCACACCAGAGGCGAATTTCGCGGCGACAAAACCGGCGATATACGTTCTGAGATAGAACCTCATCATCTATCTATGCGTCCACACCGAAAGCGAAATTCGCAACGACAAATGACGATACAAGTGTTTGATGTCGTCGCTGATTGGCAACGCGATATTTCGCTCGCCTCCGGTGTGTAAGGACTTTTAGGTCTGTATGAACCTTCATTGGGAAATTCCCCATCCACATATGAATCTATATAAACGAGTGTCTACCTATATTCCAGTGGAGCGTTGATAGATGCTGTTGTTTACACGTGGGATGTGTGGTGAACGGTGTACGGTATAACATAGGCGACCTGTATCCATCTGGGAAGAACGGATGCATCTTCTGCAGGTGTGGTTATAAGAATCCGCATAACTGCTATTTCGATGATGAGTGTACGTTACAAAGACCTATGTGGAGTTTGGAAAAGTATCGAAGGTGCGTATGCGTTTGCGTGTGTGTGTGTGTGTGTGTGGGAGAGAGAGAGAGAGAGAGAGAGAGAGAGAGAGAGAGAGAGAGAGAGAGAGAAGAAGAAGAAGAAGAAGAAGAGAGAGATTAACACTCACTAGGGTTGGATAAAGTATTGCTAGAGATACATGTAAAAGTAAATAGTACTAAATACAATAAAAGAATGGGAATTTGAGAAGATGAAATGAGTGCATATTGTCATATGAACTCCGGTTGCCGTATAACTTATTTAGTGAATTATTTACGATCAATGTTCCAGTTTCAGTCACATACAACATTAAACCAAATTATGCACATGGATTATTAATGTTCACAGTAAGGTAATTTCGTGTCAAACAACTATAACTTGTTTCATCAGATTACTTTCTGGTATGTTGCAGAAAAAGACGTGACTTCAAGAACTGACAGTATTGCCCAGCAAATCTTACATTATGTCAAGGTATCAATAATTTGGCATGAACTACATGTGTGTACCCCTATTTGGTGAAGTATATCACTAGACAGTATACATACTTTATGAAATGAACACAATATATTTTTAAAGTGTACAGTTATTATTTTGTTAATTTAAAAAGTAACGGAATATAGCCATATATTGTTTGTGCAAATATAATTGTAAATAGAGGGGTGTCATCCGAAGAACGGATCACGCAAACGGATACATGTATTCGCACATCCGACGGTCTGCATCGCTGTCCTGTCTTTCCAACATCACCCCTCTGCATGTCCTTCTACTAGGATGTACCATAGTAGTACTCAATATATATGGTGATATATACTATACATACATATGTTGTTTGATTAATGGAGCAAACATCCAAATGTTTAACATGATTTTTGTACCGTAGTACATAAACAGAAAATTAGTTTTAATTTTAATTATTTAATGAGCAAACATTCAGGGTATCGTTTCTCGAAGCTATCTTATATTTAACCGCTAAGGGATCATAGCACTCTCTTAGCAATGTATTAGCTATCAGCAAAGAAAGGGCTATGGTCCCTTAGCGGCTAAGAGAGTTTCGAGAAACGATACACAGACGATTAAAATGATTGTTACATGTAAAACGTTTTAAAGGATTGTTATATAGGTAATACATAACAAGAACACGATAGTTTATTTTTCTTTTCTTTTTCTTTTAAGTATTTAATTAAATACCCTACTAAATGGGGACAGCAATTATGCATGTCATGCCAAATTATAACACAGCGAGTGGTGTGCACGTGAAGATGGCGATCATGGGACTGTAGACGGTACAACAGCTGCAAGTGCCTGCTATAAATGACGAAACATGTACCCACACACAAACACACAATGACACATACATGGAATAAATTGGACTTTGTGAGACCGATATATTGATAATGTGTTTGTTGAATTAATTTGTTTGTGAAATAGTTATGAGAAGCGTCATTCTGAAAAGACAAGCGAACAACAAAAAAACTAGGCCTGGTTATACGATCAACATTCAATTGGTAATGAATATGTTTATTGATATATCGCTGTAAATTAAATTCATTGAAGTACGAGTAAAATATTAGTATAACAGCCATTGCATTGCGGACACTGTGTTGTTTTTATTGTTCACCATGCGTTTGAAATGTACCCTTTTCAATATATATATATAGGACAATAATGCAACATGTAAATATATTAGTTTATCGTATTTATTTATTTATTTGTACATGTAATTATCTATTTTAATCAAAAGAGAGCCTTACTGGGATAAGACGTGAAACATATATCAAATAAGATGTTGCATTGACAATACTACTTCAGAATGTAAGGCTTGCCAGCTGCTTGCTGAATTAATACATAACACAACGTAAAATACGTCATCAAAACAACTACGCATATGCCGGATGTTAAACCGGATGTGTCTAAAGATAGACTTTCACCCGCTTAGACGTTATGTTGTCCTATGACAAGCTATATGACAGCTAAACAAAGTATCGAAGATACTATTTTTACGGATCCTTGAAGGATCCTAATACGTGACTTATGCATGGTGTCCTGGCACCTGTTTCACGACGACATCCTAACTATTTAGGAGCTGCTACGTACGGTGCATCGCTTCTATTTCAAGTGTCTCACGACGAATTCACAAGTTTCCATTCCTTCCTAAATCGACACCTAACTTTAATAGCAGAGGATGAACTGGGTCATAAGGATTTGAGCTCCTAAATGTAGAATGTTGTTGTGACATCAGGGGTGTGTTCAAGATAGAATACGTATCGATATGTATTGCTACAGACGCCGTTCAGCCAGCACGCGTAGCAATACGTATTAATACTTTTCACTACGGGTCTGGAGGGCGTGCGCTGTGTAGGAAAAGCGATACGCACGAAGCCGTTCAACGAGCAATACATGTAGGGAAAGTATTGTATTGCATGTATTCTAGCTTGAACGCACCACAGACATCACCTCAATTACACTGTAGCCTATACATTTGGGTTTCGTGCACTGGAGACCTGGGGGCCTATTTTCGAAACGTTCTTACGATCGTACGACACTCTTAACTCAGTGCTTCCTAAATCGACACATAACTTTAAAGAGTAGATGAGGATGAACTGGGTCATAAATATTTGAGCTCCTAAATGTAGAATGTTGTTGTGACATCAGGGGTGTGTTCAAGATAGAATACGTATCGATATGCACGTTCTTAGACTAATAACGTTTCGTGAATAGGCATCCCATGATGCACATGCATACTATGATCCTGGGTATTGTTTCTCGAAGCTCTCGTATCTCATATCGGCGCAAATGGGTGAACAATTCCCACAGCGACGTTAAACTCCACATGCACTCACCCACTCGTATCTGCTACGAGACCATACCGTTCTCGTAGCTATATCTTATACATGGCTATCGGTCACTTATGAGGGCACTACATGGTTCCATAGTGGATATAAGAGCTTCGATACCCTGAAACAATCTGTAATAGGGTCTTCGACATGTGTTGATGTGTTGATGTCCATGAATGAAATATAGGCCTACTCATGACCAATGCCATGCCATGTTCGTATAGATATCCCAACAAGTTGCTCATCAAGGACTTCTTTCACTGATGTCAGTACTTCAATGGATGTCTTCACATTGCAGTACGTCATACCACAACTTCCCCGTGGTTAGGATTCATGTGTGTAACAGTAGAACTTACATCAGAAAACTCCCTTTCTTCTGCGATTCCAGGAAGCGTGATGGTCAAATGTTCACTTCTTTTTGTCATGGAGTCATTGCGAGTATCATGTTCTACAGTGGACGTGGACTTTGTGTTCTGTTGTTCCTGTTCTGAATCTGTCGGCGTTGGTCTTCCTGGACTTTCGCGCTGCAGTTCCTGCTTTGGGTGTAAAGGAATCTGTTCACGCATCACTATTTGGTTTCTTTGGGCAATGTCTGATAAGTCCATCTCCCCATAGCACATGCGACAACTGCACTTACCTCCCTTGTCGAATGATGTCGCGCTCCGAGCTCCTGGGAACAGACTTCCGGTATCTGGAGTACGAAGATAAAACTGCTTGTCGTGTAGGATCGCCATTTGATTGAACTTCAGATACAAGCTCCATTCTTCCAAGGGATCGCGGTGCCGCTGTACGGAACCGGATGCGGTGTTAGGTCGCTGTGCGCGTGACGTGAAGGACATGAGTGACCTCAGCCTAGCTCCTCCTGGTCCTGGTGACCGCAAGCGACCTCTGCGACCTCCTGAACGTTCTCGACTGACTGGAGTTCCTTGACCTTGGTCGCTTGCGTTCTCCTGTTCCCGCTCCACATCTCCGTGAGAGTAGTAGTCTAGTATATGACCCACCTTTCGATCGTAATCACATCGCACCTCTTGCAAGTATGCATTACCGATTTCAGATTCCTTCCGTTTGTTAAATACGTCTTTTGCGTTTTTCAAATACGCCCTACGAAGATGGGATATGTAGCTCCCGCCATCATGTTTGGCTGAATACGGACCATTGATCGATGAGTGTGTAACGTTAGGCTTTGCATTTTTAAAATATATGATTTTGTCATTGTCTATAAACATAGTCCCATCTTGCAGTTCGTTGACAAGGTATTTCTTGGTCCGGTCGCGAATGGGGTGCGTGTTTTCCGAGTCCTCAAACGGAAATATGTTATGCACGGCAAGACGTGTGTGGCTTGCGGAAAGAGTTGACATTTCCGGATGGGTTGCATTCTTTCCACATGCCGCCAACTCGAACTCTTCATCGTTTGATCTGTCCAAATTTGAAAGTCTCGTCACGGGGAATCGTTGCGACGATCTCCTTCGCAGCGAAGGCACATACGTGATCTTAGACGGATCTGACGTCATATTCTGCCTCGCAGAATTCACTCTCATCTGGCTCTTCATGGCGTTTATATACCGTGATTTTCTTTGCGGAAACGCCGACTTCTTGCAGCGATCTCGAGAATCCCTCGACCTTCCAAGACACTCTTGCGGAGGAACCACGCCTAAGGTTGCTGCAGGGTATCTGGGCGATTCACGTCTCGAGCGCGGAGTGACGGGACTACCTTCAGTTGACCTCGACACGGCTTCACAGTCCCACACTTCGACCATTTCACGAGTAGAGAGTTGGTAACGCTGAGGGAGATTCTGCCACAAGGTCCAACAGTTCCCCGTTGCCATGCCTGTAACCAACGTCAAATAGAGTGTATACTAGTTATATATTGATCAAGAGGTCAATAGAAGACTGATAGGCTCACTTCATGAATGATTATCGCCGAGGCTATTGTATCCAACTGCTAAGTCAATATCGGGGAAACGTATCAACTCCGGCGAAGTGCAATCAATGCTGATCATGATATTGATTAACATCAAAAGGGCTCTTATATACTCAGGAAAATAAATAAATTGCCAACATATATGTTGTGGAGAAGTATTCTACCACATTGCGGAAGTCTGTTTTAGATCAGATGTTCTTCCAATGCGTATAATGTTCTTGAAGAGAGCATGAAGCCTGCGGACGTTTGGAAATTATTTGTGAAGCATGTTCGAGCGCGGCTGATGCTTGGATGGTAACCGATACTACCTGATCGTATCTAGGATTCGTCCCTGCCCCACACTGAATCGTAGGCTGAAAACCCTGTGGTGTCATCTTAGGCAAGTGGCTAGGCAAGTGGCTTAATTCGAACATGCCTCTGTTCACCCAGCAGATAATAGGTACCCGGAAGGATGAGATGGACATGTGAATGATAACCCTGTAGCGCCTTGAATGTCAGCTTGGGTTGTATACTCCCCAGGAAGTTGAGAAGGAATTGAGTGCACACAGATCCATTGACCGGGGTAATAATGTACAGCGCCCTGAGCACACTGTAGCCTGGATTTGGCGCTATATACGACTGCACATTATTATTATTAATGTTAAATAATGATATAAAGCTAAATGTACATGTACGAACAGGCAACTGGCTCTTAATTAATTGTGTTTATATACATGTATTTACCTCACTGTCTAGGTATGACTGAGCCACACAAACACATATACTTATAATCAGTCTGTATTGCGATCCAATATTGCAGTGATATCGGTATTGCTTTGAATGGTCTAAGGCAACATGATTGTGTGAGCGTATTAATCAACGTATTGTAGAATTACACGTCACGATTTATCATTCCCGATTGTGTCTCACAATGGGTACTTCGGCCGCTTGCACTGATAAAAATATAGTTCAATTGAGTTCTACTACATTCACAACTTACTTCCTAATAGAACGATCGTCTACCCATGAACTGTGCAGTATTAATAGCTATATATTGTTATTGGTGCTCGTACACATAGTTTGCCATAAACATAAATGTACTATTATGAATACGTACATGACATAATCGAGATATTAATTAATATCATACATATCATACATATATATAGCGCAAATATCCAGAATAACTGCTCAAATGCGCGTATTACCCCGTTCAATGGTTATGTGCACTCAAATTCATTATCAACTCCCTGGGGAGTATACAACATGAGTTGCCATTCAAGGCGCATCAAGGTTATTCACATGTCCATCTCATCCTTCCGGGTACCCATTATATGCTGGGTGAACAGATACATTTTCGAATTAAGCCAGGTGACATTACAAGTTTTTCAGCCTGTGATTCAATGTGGGGCAGGAACTTATCCTAGATACGATCAGGTTATTGTCACCCATCCAAGTCTCAGCCGCGCTCGAGCGTACTTCACTTTAACCTGAGAGGTCGACCATGCACTGCACGGGACAATGTGCCTCATAATGGTCGTACTGTTCTCCAGAGGACAGTTCCACCGAACAATTGTATAGCGACGAGAGCCGTAACCCCTAGCAACTCCATGCTCACGTACAGGAGTTACTTCTCTCGTGGCTCTGCGATTGTTCTGTGGAACGGGCACCGTGGTATCGTTTAGGAAAGATCTCATATCCTCTAAGATACCATAACGCTCTCGTAAGTGAACGTTCCCGTGTATTATATATCGCTACGAGAGTCATACTGGTCTCGTAGTAGAAACGTTACCCCGGCCTAAATCAGGGCGTACACCAATGTGTTTACTATATGCAGTGGAAAAGGACGTAAACCTCCGAGTTCCGCCAGACCTACGGGTAGACCCCTTCATGAGACCGATGCATGATCCAAGTATAGAAACTATATACACCGCCAATTAGGTCTAGCTATATAGGTATATATGACACTCCTAAAGAACATAACCTAGTCATAATAGTATATTAATAAAGCCAGTCAAAGGCGAAAGTATTGCTTTCTCATGACCGACAATTCGTAAGCATATCCGCATTTACATTCCGCAATAACGATATGATACAGCTTTACTTGCACTAAGATTACGAAGCTCTTCTCAGTACGATTCTATGCTCAAGCTCGGATTGTATATATGAAGATTTGTGAACAAAACTGTGAGTTGAGCACGAAATCGTACTCAGACAAGCTTGGCCGGATATTTCGCGGCCTTATATTATCATGACTTCTCATAAAGTCATGCATATGTTACGACTATTAAACTATGGGATATAGTATGAAAACTTATCTTTCTCTACCCCTTCCCCCCATCTCTCTCTCTCTCTCTCTCTCTCTCTCTCTCTCTCTCTCTCTCTCTCTCTCTCTCTGTCT
>JAVCKZ010057246.1:0-16247 GCA_034780755.1 Lepetodrilus elevatus | reverse complement strand
TTCATTCCATGAAGTATTTACCGAGATAATCTACGAAATAGGGGGGTCAATGCATTTCATGCCAAACTATAGTTCGCTGCAAAGTTCGTATTGAATCGCCCACAACCGCAGGCCAATACCATTGTTTTGAAAAGTTCAAAACAATCGCAGGGGTCCTGCATGTGAATTGAAGGCTATTCGTACTGCATCGTGTTAATTCGTGTCAATTATTGTTGGTTCGGATCTGATAGTTTAGTATTCCTATCAGTTCGTATTGATTCGCACATATCATCTCCCTATCTCTCTAGTATTTATATATATATATAGTCCATATTTGTTCTTCTTTCTCTTTCTCGCTTTATCTCTTTCTTTATTTCTCTCTCTCTCTCTCCTCTCTCTCTCTCTCTCTCTCTCTCTCTCTGTCTCTCTCTCTCTCTCTCTCTCTCTCTCTCTGTCTCTCTCTCTCTCTCGCTTCATCTCTCTTTTCACCATACTTATCATATTGCAGGTTACGTACACTGATGGCGAATTACAAAAGGTTACGTACAAATAAAAGTATACAACCTGTGTCCACCAACGCACACATACCATACTATTAGAAAATTAATCATTAACGAAAATGTCTCATTCTATTTTCTTGGGCTATTATATATCTTCAGATGTGTATTGATAGCAGAAAACGAAACGATCATGTCTGGCTGGCATTTGCAATACTAAATATCCGTTGTTGTTGCCTACGACGGAGCACAACGTCGTAGGTGCAGCACAGGGTATATGTTACGTCGTGGTAGTAATACGACGTCATCAAACCATCCCAGATACTAGTAGTTAAGAAGTAACAATAGATACAAAAGCAATCATGAATGGTTGTAAAATTAGCTAAAATCAGACCATGGTGGAAGTAATATATCTTATCCCTTGAGAAATGTACTGATTTAAAATGACGTATACAGGTATGTGGTATAAAAGTACGTGTATCGATTCCTAAAATAAAATCGGTTTGAAGAGTTATTGCGAACATGAACCAGCAGATCTAACTTGAGATTAAAGTTAATTTATAATTCGGTACAGTTAGTGCTGAATTTCACAGTCAGATATAGCGAAAATTGCATTCCAGAAATATCTGCAGCTATACATGTGATTATAGCCTACGCTGTTTGGTATGCTTAGCCATGACCAGAAATAGCACAGTATATTCAGTATATTACATGTTTATGTCCAGGAAAGTGTAAAGTAATCCCAGAATGTATCTTTTTAAATGACATTATCGTATACTAGCTGAAATTCCTTTTGGATTTAAAAAAAAATACTATGATTAATTTTTTTTTAAAGTACAAAATAGTCGTTTATAAATAGTATACGTGCTCTATTATAAATATAACAACTATTACTTTGTTCAATCTTAAATATAGACTGATCCGAGTTTGTCCTGTGGACCGTAATTGTATCGTGAAAACAAATGACCAGGAGACATGAAACGAACTGAAAAGGTCAACTACTGATCATGAAGAGAGGAAACCTTACCGACATTGCCATATTTAATGATCGTCTGGGAGCTGTTACGATTAGAACGTATACATCCTTTAAATTGACCTATGATTTATATCTCAACAGCCTTTTTAGCCATTGTATCTCAAGTATATTTAGTCAAATATGGAAAATAGTTTGTTGTAGTCTATATTTTGTTCTATCCAGAACCATTGTTTGTTTATATCAGCAGTGTATATTAATCCATGAACTTAGACGTTTGTTTGAACTGCCGATATAAAATCGGAACTTTAAGAAATTAAATGTACCTTGCCAATAAAATTATCATGTCTTGACATAATTTTATGATATGTCTCTCATAATTCTTAAGAATGGTCATGACACCATTACATAGTTTGTATATTTTATATGTGTAATGTGTGTATTGTATACATGGGCGAGACGAAAATAAAATATCTGTCTACCCGTTTGTCTGCTTATATATAGTGAAAACTAAGCGCAATACGTAATACAACAATTAACCTAGATTTCCTAAGAAACGAGTTTCGAGGAAAACATATTATGTCATCAGATTCCTAATATCCATACACACGGTGCACGTTCTATATAATATAAGAACATGTTTTGGTTGTTCTTGTAGCACAAGGAGGAGATACCTTGCAACTTCATGTTGAATACCTAGTAATTAAACTAGTATGTGGACAGTATGCGTCCCACGCAATGGCAGATATCATGTAATGATACGTCACGTATTGTATATCAGTGTGAATTACATGTGTGGCCTGTTTCCTGCTGCTGCCAATAACAAACAGCTACACGCCAGTCGGTATATTTACGATATAGTGACAACGTATCGAAATATGAGATCGCATGCTGATCCAGTGTGTAAAGTCATGAGAAGCTAACCGGAAGTTGGCGATAGAACCCGGATATCTACATGGCTTTTGACAATGCGTGGAACTTTAACAGCGAACTGTCTGCATTACATATGCATCAATGATTTACTATCTCCCAATGACGTGTGAATGTGTTCTCATGGCAGTAAACATAGAAGCCATACTTTAAATGTATGGGGGATCAGTTTCCCTTTAAATAAAATATCGTCGAATTGTATATCGTCTGGAATTTAAAATGGGGGCGGGAATCGGGAATCTGAATCGTGATCACCAAAGGCAAGGACTGTCTATAAGACGCACAGAAGAGTTGAAAATCCATATCCGTTTGTATCTATGCAGGACGACCTACAACTCCTTTGGTGAATCATCACAACCCACACAAATTTGTGTATCATATCGAGGATTAAATAATAACTAGTTGAGCATATGTTGTCACAAATGTTCGCAAAGTAAAACATCAGTGCGTCTGTGACCTTTAAGGACATGAAATGATTTATAACTGCTGGGTAAAAAGTAAACATATCACGCGTACCGGTACTAAATCTCCGGACAGTCCCACGCTTGGTGGTTCTGGCAGTGAGTTATATAGGGTAGGCATGGTGATGAAATAGTATTTGTCCATTTCTCCATGATACTGGATCATATGCGATCATATTCCGCTGTGAACAAATTGGTATGGGTCAATCAGTCCAAACCTGATCCTGTGTCAGAACAGAACATACCAGAACAGAACAGTAGAAAACAGAACACACAGAGACAGAACAGAGACATATCAGAACAGAACATTATATAACAGATCATATAGAACAGAGACATAAAAGAGACAGACCAGAATAGAACATATAGAACAGACCAGAGACAGAACAAAGATAGGACAGAACAGAATAGAATAGAACAAAACAGAACAGAACGGAACAGAATAGAATAAAATACTAGTATATTAGAATATAATATAATAAAATAAAATAGAACAGAACGTAGACAGAACAGAGACTGAGACAGAACAGAATGTAGACAGAGACAGAACAGAACAGAACAAAATTCGTGCCACGTTGCCTAAGCTATCGTGACGACATCGTTAAGCCTTATATTAGTACAGGAACATTTGTCATGATGATTTCATTGATTTTACTCTTTGGGGATCATCTTATTTTCCTCTACAAAAACTTAAAATAATGTCGGTACGTATACGACAGTTTCTGGAACATGGTCCAAGAACATTTATTAACTCAAGCCGAGACCCTTGGCATATGAGATACAAAAGTATATTACAAAAATGTCCATGGCAAATGTGTCAGTGTTTTTCATCCTGTATATTACCAGATTTGATATGTCCACATCGCGGGGAAGCTGGCAATCCATTATAAGAGTTCGATCCCGTAATCCCACGAACAGCCAGCATGCGTTTCTTGTAAGTCCATGTAGCCTACTTATTATAATTAATCCCGTTAATCCCGTCTTATAGAATTGAACATGCTACGCGGATTAATAACCATGGATTGATCGTGGCCTTATGACAGGTAACTTATGCTATTCGTGTATAAATCTCGGCTATCTATAATGATGTAGTGTGTTGAAAATCGCTTTTGGAATTGTGATGGACTATATATAGGACAATACACATACACGCACACGCACGCACACGCACACGCACACACACACGCACGCACACGCACACGCACACATACACACACAGACACACACACGCACACACACGCACACACACGCACACACACGCACATACACGCACACACACGCACACACACGCACACACACATCCATACATCTAGATGACAGGTATTTTTAACTGTAATTTAGAACTGATGACCACTAATAAAGGGCGAAAGGCCTTTTCATTTACTACAGAAATGGTACGATCCTTAGCAAATTTTGAGTAGTAATATGCTATAACAGACATCGTTATGTTTTATCTACTTGTATTTCGAAATGATTTTAAATATATATATACAGTATATATATACACTGTATTTGTTTTTATTTGGTATGTGAATAATGCGTACTTTGTCTGATGTACTGATGTTGTGTGTGGGTTTACTCTCTGACTGTGCGTGGACCTAAACCTGAAATGATCGATCTATTCCAGAATGACGTTTGCAAAGTAAAGTAAAAGTAGTTGTACAAAGTCCTTAAAAGGTTAGCCTTGTGTTGTCTTGTGTGGTCTTGTGTAGTCTCGTGTAGTCTTGTGTGGGCATCAGGTGATCTGAGAAGCCTGAAGGAAGGACAACTGTAGGCGTTCACAGAGGAATACACACCGAGTTAGACCAGGAAGATAATTTGAAACAAGGACAAGAAATATACACTCTTAATGTTTGGATGGAAACGTAACTGTATACTGGAGTGTTTTACGCATGACTCCGATATGACTCCGATATGACTCCGATATGACTCCGGGCGTACGCTCTGACTCCGATATGACTAGGATATGATTCCGATATGACTCCGATATGACTCCGATATGACTCCGGTCGTACGTTCAATGGCACTCTCATTACATTCAGATAGGAAACCGACGCCAGTATATTTGAGTAACCGCTATGTACTTCTCAAAACATCTTCATATTATCTCTAATATTTCAGATCCCGGCGGCTGACACATTACAGACAATATAAAGATGTGTTGCAATATGCAATAAGATTCTTCCTCGGGGAAGCACAGATTTGATTAAAATGTTTAACGAGAGAAACGAATTAGATCTGATTTTACGGCGCAAGCCGTACTGGCTTATGTACCAATCCTTTGTACTTTTTGTACAATAAAATATGTTTAAATCAATATGAATGTACGCAGAAAGGTATGATTAATAATAACGAAATATATAATATATATGTGTCGTAGTTGATATATTGTTAACGGATCCACGTTCTATTTTTATAACTGATGTCCTAAAACTGAATCTAATCATAGTATAGACCTATATGATACGAGACTGAGTTACCTTGTACGTTCGTATCAATTCCGCAAATAATACTATCACGTGTCTTTCAATTGTCATGTTTCTTGTGAGACAATCATTACAATTGATGTGTTCCGTTGTATACTTTCCTGCATGTGTCTTGACGTATCCATGTTTCTCTGACGTACTGTCGTAACAATATAACGCTGCAAAGAGTCAATCTCGTATAGATTCAAATTACACAAAAAGTAGAAGCAATATATAACTTTATTGACATAGTATAAAAATAATGAAATGATCAATATAGATATATGTATATTCATATAAATAAAATACATTATTACTTTGGTCCTTGTGAGTGAATATATTAGTAAAAACGTTCGCATGTCGCCAGGTGGTAGGGTAATAAGGCGTCACATTCCTTTGAAATGCACAAAGTGTCACATTGTCTTTGTAAGCTGCACCGGAAGTGACTACCGGAAGCATGGCGCAGCTTACTGTCAGTATTGTGCAATATTGCAGTTTATTGTATGCACTTTTCCATGTTTACTCAAAGGTTGTATCAATCTTCCTTTGAGAAATTGAGCCACTGTTCGCGAATGGTATTTGACCGATTGGGCTGTCAGTCAAATGGTGTCCAAGCACAATGTCTCCATATCACGTGGCTTACATTACCAATGGCTGTCCAACCATGAAACAGCTCTGTCACGTGGCTTGCATGTCAAGATGGTGTCCAATCATGAGTAATTTATGAACAAATGGTGTCCAATCGCGGCCTTCGTATGACGTGACTTGTATAACCACGTGGCCTGGTGTCCAAACACGTGGTCTCCATAGCAGAAGGCCGCTGTATCACGTGACTTGTATGACTGGATGGGCTGTCAATCACATTTTTTTTCTTTCTGAAAAGTAAATATGGATCGATATTTAATCAACTTCTACGTGGGTTAAATCTGATAGTCATACCGCGCATCACGTTTATTTGTAATTTATTATTCCTCAGTCTTAAAAAATCCCACCGCAATAATTGTTTTCTCATAAAGATGTCATCATCCTAAAAGCCGTTACTATTGTGTTCTTCTAGTATTTTTTAAGCCAAAACTAATCTCCGAATTCGGAATTCTAATCTTGTACAAACCTAAAATGATTTTTCAATTTTGTTTGTATTACTTACCATATGTGGTGAGTGGTCAGTCATGACTGGCGAGTAGAATCGGAAGTGACGTCACATGCGACGCTTGTAGAAGTCCTAGGACTGGACGGGTGTGTTTAGTATCTGGTATCAACCGCAAATGGGAATCTTCAAAACGTTGTGATTCAAGCAAAAGCTAACATCCCAGGAGCAAAGTTGCAAGATGGATCGAAACTCAAAACAGCAACATAGCAATGATTGTCCAGGGTTGGAAGTCACACGAACAGATTGTCACAGGATTTGGACTTTCTGCTGGCCTGTTTGAACAGATTGCTCAGAAACATCATGGCGCGTTTTGGCGATAGTTTTTCTTTGGGCTTCTCCATAAACACGTTCTGGTCCGACGGAATGCTGAGCTTCAACCGGATCTGGCTCAGGATGCCTACCAAGAGCTCGTCCACGTGATGGTTGATAGCCAATGAGGTTTCGGAATACTTGCAGTCATATTTCATTGCGATCATCTTGGCTTCTGTGAAAACAAACACATGCATTTTAGTTGTTTGAAAGCTTGTACTGGGATTTTCTTTCGTATTTGAATACGAAACAATACGAAAAATACATTCTCCAGCAAATAGAATATCTAAATTTGGTATCATTTGAATTTAAAGGCATACAGTCACGACCTGTTGCCATAGCTCATGTCCAAAAGTAATTTACATGATTAGTATCTACATTCGATTTGACCGACAAGCTACATTTTCTGAAGGCCCTACTGGATTTAAGTATTTTCATGTTTAATTGTATTTTCTAATTGTTTATCTTGTTATGATTAATTATGCATACCTCTCGTAGGAACCCTTCGTTGTCTGACTAGGTCTGTCTTATTGGCGACCAGGATTATTGCTCTGTCAGTTCCAACATCAACTCGAAGCTGTCTGACAAGGTTTACTGCGTTATCGAAAGAAGCTGGATCGGTGACCGAAAACACCACAACGTAAGCATCAACTCTCAGTTCTTCGTACTCCGATACCTGGACAAAACATAAATTTACAAATTGTAGTAAAAAATACATAATTATATATAATTAAATATGTTCTATACATGATGGCATATGCTTAATGCACAATACGAATACCGGTTAATTACTCGTTCTGTAATATAGAATGCATTACAACTTATATCTTTCCAGATGAACAGCATTATACAAACAGTATTAATATAGAATACATTATCGCTTTATATATTTCCATATGAACACTTGCATTCGTATGAGTGACATATATAGCGTGACATGTATTACAATTAAACTCGTATCCGAAACATCTAGGCCTATACATTCTCATTATATATTGTAGTCTCGCTTTTATGACGAGAATTGTTCAAATGATGTGATATTGAGATTATGTTATAATGATGTTGAATGGATATGTGTGTTCACAACGTTGTGTTCACACTAACGAGGAAGCTCACAGCGTATATTGTAATAATACTAACCTGTGGATTATCGATGAATTCCATCATAGACTCTTCTCCGTCAAGCATCACCGACACAACTGAGTCATCTTCGTCGTCTTGGTCAGCTGGAAATAATTAATAACTCATTAATAATAATGTAAATCAAAATTCATAATGTTTTATGAATGGACGAGCTCAATGGACATGTTTTCGTGACAAAGTAGCAATTATATGCTTAAATAGTTGATATCATATATATAAACCTCTGTCGGTGTGTGTCTGGGTGAGAGAAAGATAGAAAGAGAGAGAGTGTGTGTGTGTGTGTGTGTGTGTATGTATGTGCGTGTGTGTGTGTGTGTGTGTGTGTGTGTGTGCGTGCGTGCGTGCGTGTACGTGTATGTGTGTGTTTGTTTCAAAACAGAATACTAGCGCTGTATAATATAATATTTGGTTTTAATTTTGGGTATACTGTAAATAAAAAAAACACATTACTGATTAACTTCTGTCGAAAGCTAAAGAGTAATACACATCTGTCGCTGGTGTATAAAAGGTCACCTTTTGACCTCGGTGTTTGTTTTGTATCAGGTTTCAAACCTAATGACAATCACATCTGTGCGTAACGACATATGCTTGTCACACATGTATACATGACATTGAAGTCAATACACACTGAACGCGTTATTTTAGATCCATATCTATGTATGCTTCTATATATTCAATTTGAGGTCATATAGTATATCGTATTAGCTCGTATTGATATTTTATATATTAATGTTTATTCTTGATCACGGCTGGTTTTACTTCACTCTCAAAATCCTAAACAAATATGTCAGCTTTTTAAAAATCTTTCAAATACAGATCATGTTAAATTTAAACACAATCCATGCAATCGCCTGATGGTAATAACTAATTATGAAAATGCATGTCTCTCTACAGCTACAAACATAATGTCAATCAGTAATCGCCATGTAAATCGCACAGTCATTCTCAAATTAATTCCCCAAAAGCCGATAAGAATGTCAATCTCACGGCACTGTCAACACGGGTTTATCATTATCCAGCTTGATTGACGGGCCAAGCACCGAGTTATTGATCGAAAAAGACACGTCACTCCACCGATCGCTCCCGATGTGACGTCGCCGCGCGCCGTCAGCAGTGAGCATGACGTGGCCAACACATCGAAATCGATTCACGAGGCGATTACGTCATTTCCAATATCATGAATTTTTATTTGCTATAATATTAAATTTAAATTTATTCTGAAATACCACCCACACTATATATATCAATGACCTCATGGGAAATCTTTATTTCATATAACATTATACATTTACACGTTGAAATACGGACGATATTAAATGCTTTTAGTATTAGCTTTATCAATATTGTATGGATATTCCTCATTATGGTATGAATGTACGCACCTGGGATTTCTAGCTTTGAAAAGATAACGCTATTCATAGACCAAAAATCTATATTCTACCAATAAGGCGTATATATGAAATATGACACATCTGAGATGTACATGCCATGCTATGAAGCAATTTCACCCACACACGATAAATGCACTGTAATCGTAATGTTCTTTATTGACTCGTATTATCAGTTCTTCCCACAAGCACTTAATTATACACTTAGGACTCCTGACAATGCATTCAGTAATAATCTGCTCTAGACACGTACAGTAGTTTTATATTGATTCCTGCCTACTACAGGGCCATATATAGCTCGTGTCGTCACCGCGAGAGTGAGATCTGGTTGATGACCAAAAAACCGTGATGACATCAGCCATCCCGGAACTAATTTGTTGACAGCGATGTCGTTGTTTTGATGACCATACATGGAGAGTGTCTAATTGCTCCGGTTGAAGCGGTGATGTTTAGTTATTGATGTTGATGTGTAATGTTATCCATATAAGTTTAATATACGAGAGACAGAAATAAATATTGATTTTGAAGTTAGTCATACTATTTTGATTGTAAGATACCGATAGGCATGGCATCGGGTGTGGTTAGATGTTTGAAGGTTTGAATACAGTAAAATGTATGCCTGCATGAATATATACATGTGTATGTGTGTGTGTGTGTGTGTGTGAGAGAGAGAGAGAGAGAGAGAGAGAGATAGAGAGAGAGAGAGAGGCAGTGAGATCGAGAAAAAAGAAAGAAAGAGAAATATAAATATACAAAGAAATGTATTAATGATGCATGTGCATGAATACAAGCATCTTCATGTATCAAAATAAAAACAAATCGCAACTCACGTGTTATAACATCATACGATCCCATATATTCCGACGTCATGAACTGTCTTGTGAGTGTGGTTTTCCCGACCCCCTGAGCTCCGACGATGACCACCCTGAAGTACGAGGGTGCGGCGGAGGACCCCCCGCTGACTGCCTGACTCTCCTCTGAGGCGATGCTGAGGGTGCGCTGTCTCTGCTCATTCTCCGTGATGGTGCTGCCCGAGGACATGAGACTAGTGGTGCTTGTCCTCTTGTACGTGTCCCCGTGGTTCACCACGCCCTTTGCCGTCGTCTTGAACGACCTCACCCTGCAGAATCCGGCGTGGAACATCCGCAAGTCGGCATGGAGTCCATCCGGAAGCGACAGGTACACGGAGCAGTTGGGCATACTGTTCATCCGCGGACGGGCAGCATCGGCCAAGTCCAGTTCGAGTTTGGGCCTGGGTCTGTTCTTAAAGGAACATGACCTGGAATGAGGTGCGGATGCCGTGGTCCTCTGGGGAAGCACTTGAAGCAGTCGGTCCTGATGCATTGTAGGGCTCACAGGAAGTTTCATGGACACTGGTTGGTATTAGACTCAGAAATAATAAAGAACAAAATCGTCTTGGAAATGTTAACTCTCGTCTTCACAAGACGTCACTGAAAGTATCGTCTGCTAGCGTTGAGTGTGCTGACCGTGTAGTGGTTATACCGTACAACGTGTGTATTCCCCGCTTTTATTCTGTAGGCGCAACCACGTGATCATTATTCATCGGGAATCGGCCAATGGGAAGCGAGATCGATACCTAGCTGACTGACTGAGAAGTGTGAGCTCAGCGGACTACGCAAGGGAGCGGCGGAAACAGACGATAGGAATCGAGAAGGTTGGAGGAATTAGGACTGAGAGAACCCAGACACCTATTGGCACTGCGACTGTGGGAATTACCCGCGGTGGGGAGGTGCGAGCAGAGGTGCGAGGGGAACACGTGCGGTGCGCAGTCAAACAGTGTGCGGTCCCTCTGTGCAGATATTCACCTCATCCAAGAACAATATTCCTCACAGAGCACCGCGGGATGCTAAGTGCACTGATAGATTTATTCGTAGATTTGTTTTTCTCACTCTATATTTCATATTCATTCCTCTTCAGTTTAGATAAGAAAAAAACGAAATGCATAAACGTAGTTCTTGTTATTGTATTGCTATGTAATCGGGTCTAGGTGGGCGCAGAGAGTTATTCTATATAATAGACATTGCCTGTTGCATCAATGTATACATGTACACACACACACCAATGCTGATAATTATGAATACAATATATAGCATGTACATGCTCAACACATGCTTAACGATACCCTATGCAAAAACCGCTGCGCATGTTGTCTAGTTTTACTGGCATACATGGAACATATACGTACCGGAAATAAATAGATGTTCCATAATTATATCAAAATAAATGAATAGATGTAATTAATACGGATTGGGAATCTCTTCGAGCATAATGCCTATCTTCATAAGAGATAGCGGGATGGCGTTTCAGACTAAAACCTTAAAAGTTCGAGTTCGTATGCGTTCCTGGGCCTCACGGTATCTTCTGCAGCATATTATGACAATGACAAGGTCCCGTTCTACAGAACGATCGTAGTATGTATGAGGCGTACCTCTCGTAGCTCAATCTTTGATCATTCTGTGCGATAACTTACGAAAAAGCGTAACTCTAAGGTAACACTTAACCCCTACTACCTTATAGTATACCATTGACTACACCGTTACTGATGTTGGAGATATAAGGCTGCCCTATACTAGTAGTTACTCTGTTGAAGATAAGGTCACCGTAGAGTTACGACGTTGGAGATAAGATTCCCCTAGTTACGACGTTGCAGATAATGAGGTCATCGTAGAGTTACGACCAGATATACGGTTGACTTAAGATATAATATAATGTATTGTGTTTGTTTGTTAATTGTTAAGTTTAAATCAAATAATAATATTATATGTTACTTTTATAAATTCTGATTAACTGTAAAGTTAAAGGCTAATAAAGAATTGAATTGACTTGGAGTTACGATGTTGGAGATAAGGCTTAGTGTTACGACGTTGAAGATAAGAATTGTCTCAGAGTTAAGGAATTGGAGATTAAGGCTATAGCCTTATAATTTTATTCCGTTGAAGATACAGATATCTTATAGTTAGGATTTTCGAGGTAAGGTTACCTAAGAGTTAAACCGTCGTTTTGCGCAGAAGGGAAATTATTCCCACTTCATAGAACGATCGTAGCGTTCAAAGGAACTGGATCCATATCTACAAGCACATACGGAAATATACTGGAAAGTAATAATACCCAGTGTCGGGTTTCAATCCTTTGTTTTTCTATCCTATCCCTAACTGGTAGGAGTTAAAATTAAATGCAATGTCAAGCCCACACTCTGTAACCCCAAGAACAGTACAGTATAGATTATATTACTATGGTGTACTCCTTGATATCAGGCATTTTTAAATAATATAAATATCAAATAAATATTTCATCATTTTAATTCGTTATGTTATCTGATTTCCGCTGAATGCTGAAACGTTTAATAAACTGATCGTGTGTATTGCGAAACGTTTTTAAAATCAAATATACATATCTAGTATAATTATGTACTGATTTCAACGATAGCATTTCCTTTGCGGGTTAATTGGCTGTTCTATGTGGCGTAGGTTCGCCAAGAGTATAATATAAGCTGCGTGGTTTAAGACTATGAATAATTTGTAGTACATTAATGTCAAAAGTGCATAGAATCTTAGATGTAGGACATTGTTAAAACGAAAATAGATTTGTATTTCGTACCAAGTCGCCTTGTATTATATATAATTCGTAATGTACGCAGACAATGTATTGCGAGTTTTCATTATTATATATTAATAACAAATATTTAAATGTATTACATCATTGAGCTTACAGAATGGGAGTGTATGGTACATTTTGGTACGTTTTAATTATTTATTCACATGTATAGATCCATATAATCTCGAATAGATACACGAGCATACGAAAGGTGTTGAATATACTGGTATTGGTTACCGTTATTATTGGTATATTATTAATATAATTACACATACATTATATATTCTCCAGCAACCAGTATGTCTCCGTGTGTGTGTGCGTGTGTGTGTATGTGTGTACGTGCGTATGTGTGTGTATGTGTGTGTGTGTGTGTGTGTGTGTGTGTGTATGTGTATATGTGCTGATGGTGGTGGTGGTGGTGGTGGTGGTGGTGGTTATATTAGTGTATTGGCCAAATGGGGTATTGTTTACAGTAGGATAATATCTCACGACAACTGTGTCTTACGGTAAACGTCACATGTCGCGGCTGATGCTTAAAAACAAAGGACCATCAGCCTTTGTCTGACGCTCCACCCTCTGTGCGGCCTCGGTAGCACAATTGCAGTGACGGTGACAGGTCCGTGGTTCGATTCCTAAACGCGATATACCTAAATGCATTAAACTGTTGTTCTTGTTGTTCCCCATCCTCGAAAACAAAAGCCATTATGGCCACATATTTGACTGAATTTAGTGTAGTCATAATGGCCTGTGTTTTCGATGATGGTTGTTCCACTGCGAAGGTCTCAGCGTTAAATATTAATCAAACAATGATTATGTTGGCTAAGCACATAATGTGTCTAAGTGGGTATCCATATTCTAACTTCGGAAGGATATTCGGGAACATATACTAGTATAGACCTAGAAAACCGGTCACGAAATCCGGTCTCTCAGAAGCAGGGCATGTAGACACAAAACATGCAAGTAGTGATAAGAGTAAAATAATCTTGACATCGGTTATAATTCCCAATTCAATCAATTAATTCAAACAATCAAGTTTACGTCGCATTATATGGTTGTTGTGGGTTTTTATATATATTTTTTTAACTTGGAGTTTCACAGCCGTTTTCCAGATTATTCCCTCATCACGTGTACTAATAAAATAAAAACTATTCAAAGTGGGTAGTTTACTCATGCCTGTATTATTTTCAGATCTAAGCACATATCCCTCGTTTGTTCCGATAGTAATTACTCTGAAATCCATACATTTCTTTCAATTCATAATTCTACAATCAGACTCTTGTGGAGTAGTCCAACGTCTAGTTAAGAGCATTTCGTGGACAGATAAATTGGGTTCGTTTATCAGTGAAGTGTTTGTGTGTGATGTATTTCCTGAAGGTCTAAAATTAGACGGGGAACGTTTCCTTGGCGTGGACACTGACTGACAGTAACGAATAATACAAATTGACGCATGTAGGTCTTGTAGTGACTCATGAAAACTCTCAATTTATCCACTTGAATCCGCGCATGCGCAGCAGTCATTCAGTGGGCTCTTCCACAGAAACACTCAGCGGAAGTAGTATTAGTGATGGAAATCGAGACTGAGTAGTAGTGGGCTATTGAATATACGTCCCGCTAAAAATATCCCGGAACAAGTAGTGTACTCGAGTTGTCAATAATAGTTTGTGGGAGGAGATTGTCTCTGAAAGGGTGTACGTGTGCATTTACAAGTGTAATTTGCTAGTTATAGTTTAATCCACGTTTCAACCCGCATTACGATGTTATTAATGTTCTCATTTGTTAAAAGAAAATATCACAAATATAGTTGCTAATTATTCGATCAATGTTAATATTATTTATATGTCGATATATTTTACTTAATAATCCAAACGATAATGTGTTTGCTTTGGTTAGAATTCATGTAATATCCTCTATTAATGCCAATAATAAGATTGGATGTTGAGATACTGGTGACATGATAGTAGGCCTACGGAACCAATATCAAAATCGAATGTATTTCTAAATCATTATGTTGGAAATCTGCATGTATTGCCAATATGCCCAGACGTCTAGACGTCTATATTTAGATTTGATAACATATTTTGATTACCTACCATGTTCTGCCAGTTTGAGAAATGTGGAAAGAAATCCTGGTATGATATGCCTAGGATACGAAGCGAAAATGCTGAATCAGATAAGTATTCTTGAGCATCATCAATTAAGACTATGTTTTAACTGATATTTCCTATAGTTGGGCATATAGATGTCGTTTATTTTAAAGCCTTATTCGTGGTGTTTTTTTAATTATTGTTTTCTCATAATATCACATGATGTGAATTTGAATAGGAATAAGCTATGTTCTGTTCTGTGAACATACAGTCAGTCTATAAAGGATTATGTGTCATCAGCCATTTTAGTACGATAAAAGGACGGTCATGTTTCGGTATGAACTCAATGTCACATGTTCTACAGATGTTGCGGGGTTCCTCCTGCCCTAAACCTACAAGCTGTGCTGTAAGTGGAAGAATCTTGAAAGCGGCTCTAAGCCCCAATGTTAAACAAATGTCCCCCACTGTCCAACGTCTTATGATTTACATGAAAGGTGACAACTTTTGCCAAATCCGGATATCCGGAAAATTAGTTATCCGCAAGATTTTACCGGGAACGCAACCGTCCGGATAAAGGGTGTCCGACAATATGTACGCACATAGGACATTCATATCGATTTCTTCGGGAACGCAACCGTCCGGATAAAGGGTGTCCGACAATTATGTACGCACATAGGACATTCATATCGATGTCCAGTAGATATTGACCCATCGACCAACGACCATGGTACGTTCAGTATTATAGGCTACCGCAGTTATCAATACGTCCCGCCTCCGCATATGTCTTACAGACACACATGCAGAGATCTATCCCTGTAACACATTCCCTATACTATCTGACATTGCAATCATAAAATCATAAGTGACATCAAACGCTGACATCACTGTTCTCATTACACAGAATAAATCATACACCGTCACAGTGTAAATCGTACACCTAGAAACCTTATCAGACCATACAATCATAAGCGTAGGCAGTATATGAACAGATGGTGCGAATCTGATGACGATCATGAACAGGTCTTCACTTTGGACAAGTTGCCACAGAGTTGCACCATAGTCATACCTGTTGCCTGTTCAGAAGGGCGCGTTTACACGAGTTATCGCGTGATGGACGTCACATATGATGGACGAAGGTTTCCAAGGGGATTTCACGCGTGTACTCGCGGGTTCGCGCTCTCCTGGCCCCGAGATTACGAAACTTTCTGAGCACAAAAACGTACTCAGACTATGACGTCACATGACGTTTTATG
>JAVCKZ010057235.1:0-16253 GCA_034780755.1 Lepetodrilus elevatus | reverse complement strand
CATACCTAGTGTGAAGGTTGGCGCTATATAAATGGACATACTATTATTATTATTATTATTATTATTATTATTATTATTATTATTATTTTTAATTTAATTTAAATTTTAATTTTATTTGTTATTACTGTTATTATTGTTATGAACACATAAGGCTCGGTCACACGCTCTCTATCGTTGCGAATCGCACGTCATATACGATCACGCGGTGCGATTCGATGCATTGTTACGACCGATCGATCGCGATCCCTGTGAGTTCACCTATCGTATATAGCCAATATATTGTCAGGCATTTCCTGTATCGTGATAGACACCGACAACTCGGTACATACAACCCACATGTATCCTATTGTAGTAATTTAAATTTCCATGCGACTAAAATAAGATAAGTACGTACTCCAATATGTCAACTAAAATACATTTATATCTACAGGCTTAAGGCGTTTCAGATATATACAACACGAACTGTCTCATGTATATTTGACAGACTAGGTTTAGCTAATCAACTACGAAGATAAAGACATCATCTTACAGCTATATTATAGGGGTGACCTTTCAATGTAATGTACCAACTACAATGTACGACTCCTTAGCGACTACAGCGTCTGGCTATATATCAGATTATTGAATGAATTATGTCCGCAACCCATGATCATTGCTTCAGCCGGGAGCGGAGATATTAATGTCCGACGTGTGAGCCAAAGGTGCTGAGTTCGAACCCGCTCTTGTTTCCTATAAGATTAAGACCGGACGTCTGTACTTTCGCAATGCATTTACCATTATATTCGTCGGTACCAGCAGCTGCGAGTACGTTTACTGCAACGTTCAGTGTCACGGCTGTTGCTAGGCCGAGAAGCGCTGACCTTCATAGTACGGCATGTGATGTATTGACGGCAGAGGGTATCCTCCATCAAATACAAGGGGCGCGCGATTCGCCATGCTGTACTATGAATTAAGGTCAGAGCTTCTCGGCATAGGCTGCTGTCAACTGACAAATGATATCATGATCGATCATGTCTCTAGATTAAGAAAATGCATGATGACCCGCTGTCATCATTTGGGCAACTTGTCTTACCGCCATATTACAAACACCACTCTTAGAACATAATGATAACATGTTTTCGGGGTAGCGGAAAATGAAATCGCGAAATAAGTTTGAAAGAAGCTCTAACAATTCCAATTCAAAGAACAAACCAAACCATAGTCAAGCTAATTATTGAAATTAATGCCATGTTCATATTGAACAACATATGAAGACAACTGAAGATAACAGACTACTGTATACAAGGAATACCATATAACACAGACTATATCATAAAACATAATACGGCATCTATAAACACGACTACATATATCATAGAATTGATTTGTCACCGTACTGTCGTGCTATCAAGAAACGTTATCTTTGATAACATGAACTCATAATTAAGAAATACATTGACCTTGATGAAGAAAGCATGATCAATGCAATCATCAACTATAGCATTCTCTTTGATGGTACGGCGTTAAAAGCCCGGTGATTGACCACGTACACTGACCAGTCACGTGACTACACTCGCTGACCAGTCCCGTGGACACAGCGGAAGTGGCCGGAGTGGACGTGGTCAGGCTGGTCAAATCTGGACGGAAAGTCGACTAACTATAGGAAGCCCTTGACGCTGCGGCTCCCCGAGGAAACATGGTTTTTGTGTATTTGCGCTGACATGTATGGAAGACTCAATGATAATTGGCTAGGATGTAGTAACCAGTAATCTAATTTCACAATGGCGCCTGATTAAGAGGGCAAGCTGGAGAGTAAAGTGCTAATGTCCAAAAGCCGCGAATCTCTCCTGATCCTCATAGACGTAGGGTTGATCAGGAGATTGTAAGGCTGTGGACTGCGCTAAAGAATGGTAAATGGATAGACATCGGAGCTGATTACAGATTTAAGAGGAACACGATTGGCACATTGTAAGTGCAGCAAGATAATTGAGAGAAATTATATAGTAAGCCAGGATGAATGTGGATTGTACTGCTCATTTGAAACTGTCAATAAGAGGACGGTACAAGGTTGCTGATGAATTACGTCTACCAGTAGTCGCGGAAAGCGAGAATGTCTTAGTAAATACCCGTTGGACTTTGCTGGCCAACAACGCCGAGCCGCTATAGCAATGCGATTCCTATCAAATATACATCGAGGCAATTGGGATGTTTCTAAAAGGTGGCTTAGAACGTGTGAGCTTCCCGATGTCGTTGGACACATAGACAAAAACGTATTTAAAATGTGTCTTGATTTTGGATCGAATAGCTCGAAAACGTGAGATGAGATGATTAACGCATGCATACAACAGCGGAAAGGGTAAATAATGCGCCCATTATGTTGAAGTCGATATTTAGATGGATAGTGTTTCTCAGGAGATTATACTGTAGGTTGTTTCGCATTAATCTTACATGAAGTGATCTAGGAGACGGGAGATCTGACACGAGGAAGGTATTTACTTCATACGGCTTCACGGTGAATGTCCGCTTGAAACATAGGAATAGTACTGAAACAAGTACAGTCTTAACCACTGACGTAGCAGAAATATGACAGTTCACTTGGTATGCAAACCTTTGATGAGGTAGTGCTCAGGCAGAGAATACTTAATTCATCATAATTGTTTGAAAATTAATATGACCACAATGTATCTAAAAAACAACATTTGACAATGTTAACCTTAATACCATTAACTTAACATAAAAGAAACACAGGAATTTTGAGATAAATGATGATCATATTAATGTTCTCATTATATTCCAATCAAACTGGTTGACTTTCGTGTACAGATTTGATTATAGTTACTTCCATTGGACATTCCAAGATAGCAATTATTGAACTCTGTTCTATTCCATCCTCCAATGCTTGACATACAACTCTTCCTAGCGAGTTCAAGGTAGTCAGGTCAATACGTACTCACGACATACACGGTGCTTCTCAGCTAAATGTGCAGATGTCTTCGAGTAAACATTTGCTGTAGAGTTGGTAATTGTGTGTATATTCGTAAGTGCAGGTGTAAGGACTACAATGCAACAAATTGCACCCAGTAGCGCTGGTATAACAACTGGTGTTACCTGTATGGAATACTTCTTCCAACCACAATACAATATAGGCATCGCCTTACTTCATTAATGCAATGATTGCCTAACTAAATCCTTCGTAATGTTGCTTGGGAAAATAGAGTGGGAATGCAGGAATTCGACGTGTAAATGTGTGTGTGTGTGTGTGTGTGTGTGTGTGTGTGTGTGTGTGTGAGAGAGAGAGAGGGGGGGGAGAGAGAGATGGAGAGAGAGGGAGGAAGGGAGAGACATATAAAGAGCGAGGGAGAGAGATAGAGAGAGAAAGAGAGAGAGAGAGAGAGAGAGAGAAAGGGAGGGAGAGATGGAGAGAGAGAGGGAGGGAGGGAGAGACAGATACAGAGCGAGGGAGAGAGATAGAGAGAGAGGGAGGGAGAGAAGAGAGAGATATATAGTGTGTGTCTTTGTTAGGGCATGATCAAGTTATCCGTTTATGGCCCAATACAAGTATACTGATAATTGCTGTGTTGTAGGCATATATTTGTTACTATTCTAAACGAAGAGCAAAACATGTAAGCTATTGTTGCCGCTTCGTATGTATTCATCAGGTTAGAATATCATCACCAAGGTGCATTTCCATGAAGGAACAACCTTACGCCATCATTTTAGTGACATGTTATTAATATCTCAGAGCAAACAGTTTACACTCTGGTACCGGAAGTGATCTTACCTTGGTTTCAAAGATGGCGGACCTCCTTCCTCGCCTAGCGACAGGTGGTGATGGCTCATTCTCAGTCTCAGATCCGTCCGTGAGACTCCCTGAGCTGAGCCTGCGCTGAGCCTGAAACACAAGGCAAACAATACATACACAGAAACACAAGTCTAACAATACATACACAGACGCTCAGGGCAGACAATACATACACGAAAACATGTCGCCCACACCTGAGCACCTAGCCTAACATGTAACAGACTGCTGTTACAAACCAAGGGTAGTAATCGTAACTGTACGATACAGGATATTTCAGGAAGAAACAAAATACCAATTAAGCATATTATGCATAGATTGAATTCTTAGACGAAGCATTATTTTAATTTGGGCATACAACGTTAACGTCTATACTCAACGTCGGGCAACGTCAATGTTTATCTGAAGGGAACAGATCGAGTGTTGATGGTTCACCAGAGGTATACAGAGATCTAAACACAGACAGCAGTGATGTAAGAAGGTACACAGCTCCAGTATTGGCTTCTAGGATATTAATAGCTTGACACTGGACACACTTGGACTGATACGTGTGAAAACTGACATTGTTACTTGCTATGATTACACACTGGTCGATAAATTACGCTTTAATATAGTCTACAAGAATCCCATAAAAAAAAAAATATATATTAATTTAACCAAATTGGTCATCTTACTCAATATTGGAAAACCATTAAAGGATAGATGGAGAAGACACTGGGCATGAACATGATGAAGATTTTTACAAAGAACATTTTGATAATCATGAGATATTGATGCTTGGAAAAGTTGACAGAAGTTTTGTCCACTCGTTCATTAAATGTCTGAGTTCCTCTCGTCTCACATCTGGAGATGAGTTGATTTATATTTGCATGCACAGGAAGTAGGGGGAGTCTCGCCAGACCGCATTGCATCCTGGGATAGTCCTAGGTCCTCAGATGGTACCAAGCCACAACATGTATGGATTTCCCATTTCAAGGGAATAAGAGAATTATCGTCTTCACATTTAACACAAACTGCGTCGGGCTGGTGAGGAAATTCATTATGGTCGAGATTCGGCAATCTACAAATAAACTGACGGGCCTTCAAATAGAATTTATACCATCGATCAACAGGGGTCAGTGTGTCAAACCTAGTCGTCCATCACATAACAGTGCATCACCGTCGACAGGCGCATCTGTTATACAGCTGCCAATGCATTGCATTTATCTGTCAGGGAATGAAATATTACCACTGGCACACTTCCTCTCAGTGCCATGGTACGTTCAATAGACTAGGAATCAGGTTATCTGTGTTCGTGACCGTATGAACTCGGATTCAATGTACGGCTTCAAATGGCGTCTAGCACGCTGCATGCGTGCACAATTATTCAGCACTGTTTTAGATTTACACGATTTGCATTGCAACAGTTCTTTATAAACGTACGCCTTTGGCATTTACCAGACGAAGCTGAGCGCATTCTAAAACAAACATTGCGCTGAATGGAGAAGTTAACCATTACGGGAGTGTATGGAACTTTATTGTTTTCTGAGGATCATTGAATTAATTATGTCCTAGTTTACAGCCGATTATCTGTTTTACTGCCACCACACGGCGTGCACGGAATAATTAATGCATCGTGATTTTAAAACAATAAGAAGCGTCACTGATAATTCTGTTATCACTTTCTTTTGCGTTTCATATTTCACGATCGCGGTATATCGGGAGAATATCTTACAAATCGGATCGTCTCCTAGCTGCACATGTGTATCAATACATTGATGGGTCGGTGTTCGAATCCCTTGCTGATTGGTGCGATGTGCTGGTCTTTAGAGGCTGATTTGGGTATTATACGGTCTCAGAACAATTACCGCATCTTCATCTCTTTCCTATGGCCTGCCAGTAGTAGAGGATATTACCTCTCTCACGAGGAATGGCGCGTGCATTATATTATGCCGGGAACATGCAGGCACGCTCCTTGTTACTTGTATTAGGAATACAGATCATTTTGAACGGAAACGCTACGGACCCTCGACACAACCAAGGTAAAGTCTTACTATGATGATGAAACATCCAATATCACGAAACGCGATTGTATACATCCATGCGAGAGACAAGTGTGTATGATTAGCGACATAGACCAACATCAGTTGATGTCAGCTATTATCTCGGCAAAGCGGGGTGTACGACTTTTCACAAGCCTCCTCTCAACCAATCAAATCGCTAGAATCGACGCATATTTTGGATAATAATAGTTATGTACACTCGAATTGAATGTTTTTGTCACATCCCCACATCTTAGTTCTTTTCTGAAACTAAACAGAAACTTGTAGGTTTAACTGTCAGTACGTATACCTGGACGCAATCTTAATGCGTGGATTGCTTTGCATGAACTATAGCTTGTGGTAGTTTCTACGTAATGGTAACGCACATCCTTCTCCCAATAGCCGCATTCCCTGCCAACTGCAGATGCACCATCAAGGGAGTTGAGTGCTACAGACTAAACCCTCTGGCTTACTGCTGGCGGACATCTCTCATAGTGACAAGTAACGGTGTGAAGGAACTCACGCAGCCATCTTCCCAGACACCAAATTACATTACCGCGTGTCCCGGACCAATATTAACGGACACAGTCGGCAATTCTGACTATTGGCATTTGTCTAGAGCTGTGTTGGGATCATATGTAGTGGCGATGAGGCTTCATAAAGGACGTCGACTGAATAACGGACAAATGAGCGCTAAAGTCCTCACGTGGGTGTTGTACAGAGTCTGTGGTTAGTGGTGTACGTCCGTGGGCTTAGTTTACCATACATACACATAGCCAGTGAATACAACCCTGTACTAGACGAGAACCTTTGACCCAAGAGACGGAGTGGGATGCAACATGTATTGATTGACATTTATATATATTCTAACACATCATCCTAGAAGCTCGTATTGCTAAGAGGTTCCAGTACATGATCTATCACTAGTTGTTCAAGACGTGTCTTCTGTACTAAGAGGTAATATGGCCCAATCTCTCACAGTAATCCACAATCTAGTCCCAACAAATGTACAGAACTCGTCACTGCGAGACTCGGGGTGGCTGTCGGTGTGGATGTGAGTGGAGGTGGTAGTTGGTGTGGGTGTACATGGTGGCGAGGATGTGGTGGTGGTGGTGGTGGATACAGTTACTGGTACTGGAACACTTTTAGTAAACCAACTAATAACATACTACCCGCATAGAACAGTATGCAAACTAACATATACTACTCAAGATTTCCTAAGGATCGTACCCTTTGTGTAGGAAAAATACATATTGAACTATAATATAATATCACCCTTAATAGTGATCCCTATCAAACTTTGAGTAATACATATGAATGGTATGTCCAACTATGTTGCAATAGGCATCCGCGCCATGGCCATACACTGCGTGTGTACACACATTCATCTCTATTTACTTATTAACATCCCCACGTGTACCGTGTCTCCATGATGTGTTAACGTTACAAACCAAACGAGTAAACGCTTGATGTAAGGATTTCACATAAATCATCTTCATGGTTGTCTGGGCGTCTGTGGATAATATAATAACGTGTGCTTCAATGCAGTATCAAGGCATCTCCTAGTTCTCTTTTGTATTGGAATGTTGATACCAAACAGCGTTACTGCTGCCAACTCGTGCAGCCTTCTGCATTCGTTGAAATAGAACAGAAGTAAAGACGCGGCAGTTACTTACTTTCCCGTTGAGATTTGGAACAAAACAAAGCCTCTACGGAAACCTCCCTGCGTGTTTACCTACTGTAGACTAAACGCGGATCACTAGCTCCAAATGCCCGGGGGATGAAGATCCATACCCTACTAATAGCCATAATTAACACCATTTACTGATTGCCGATGATCTCAGAAATACTTGTACAGAATCAATGGTCACTGATATTCCGACCTGCTCGCCAAATCACGGACATAAACGTGATGATCACGTATGAATGTTGTTACTCTTGACTGACGACTTCCGGGCTACGACGCTCGTTGATGACGCTGGTCTGTTGATTTCCAATACTACGACAGTGGAAATACCATGTTCTCCACTTTGTATATCTAGTCTATCACTTCGGATACTACCTATCATCCCCATCACACCCAACCAGCCGCAGCCTGATATTGACGCAAGTCAGCCACACGAAGCGAGGTATCGTGTTCTCGGGAGATCTATTATGGACTAAAACACACTTTCATTGTAGATAATCCTCGAACATTTTCTGAAGTGTTTTTCATATCGACTCGATTGTAAGAAAACAATTATCGTGGATGGCCACTTAAAGTTCAAAGACGATCTGTATCACGGCAGGATTTGGATAGAAATGATTGCATGTAAAGGTCATGGTCACATCGACATAATTAACAATTAATAATATTGATAAGTTCCACGATGCCTAGCTTTGTAGTCTGAAGAGCTGGTCCCGAGATAACGTAACTATTTTGAGTACGATTCCATGCTCAACTCAAATGGGTGTGCACAAATACAATTTGAGCTTGAGCATGACATCGTTTTTCATGAAAATGTTTCGTAAGATCGGAGCCATGCCAAAACGAGTACCTGAAGATGGCAAACTAATTCACGTAAACCAAACGTAGTCAGACACGCACCTACACTACAGGACCTACACTACAGCACCTACACTACAGGACCTACACTACAGCACCTACACTACAGCACCTACACTACAGCTGCAACATACACACTACCTGTAGTATAGAACTAACGTTCAGTTACATCACCTACAGAACAACGATACCGGAAGCGGTTGGCTGAGTCGACAACGAACGTTGACGACATTAACTGAACTGTAGCGGATGAAGTCAACTTTCTGTATGATTCATCTGCATCGTAGATAGACGAAACCCTCAATGCCATTATGCAAGGTGATTTAAATACAGGGATAATGTAATCTCTCAATTTCAGATCCCCATTACCATCCCCACGCTATAAGCATGGCCAGTACTTAAAGTACATAATGCTCGTAACTAAACACAAATGGATTCACAAGATTGTTTTACCTGGTGAATACTATTACCTTCCTTTCATCTACATCTTATATGCAATTGTACGTAAATTGCCAGTTAATAGTCAGTTGGATCGTCAGTTGAATCGTATTAATCATAATAGAGTCATGATCATGCATTAACCCTACCCCTACTGGAGTAATCGTAATCAAGGCTCTGTAAGCCAGCGTCTGCTGCACACAACCGGACAGGGGTGGACCCCATGACGCAGTGGTCGTCTACATACTAGTAGGTGCGTTTTGTTCGCGACGGTACGATCGCCGAGACATTATGGGCAATTCCAGGAAATGAAAACAAGGAGAAAGCCGTCCCTGCGATTTCTCCGCTTCATTAAGTACTACCCGTAGCGTGCTGAAGAGCGTTAACATCTCCCGGAATGTCGCTCGTGGGATAGTAGTAAACCATTGTTATGACACTGGATGACGAACGTCAAGTAGATGACCGTCACTCGGGTGACCTGCTTCCTGCTGAGGGTAACGACGTACAAGTATGTTCGTTACTGGAGATTATGATGCAACGCGACGATGACAAAAAAAACTGTATCACTCTCCGACTTGCGACAGGAAGGGAGAGTGCCGCGGTCTGCTCAATAGCGCAATTACTACGGTCTCCAAACCAGTAGATATTCGTTAACGACACGGTGTCCACTCTTGCAGAAGAGATGGAAACCAGTTACGACAATTCTGACTGAGATTTCGAATCGATGTGTTGGACAAGATTTCAACGGGTGAAGAAAGTATATACTGTCATGCTGTTGGCTTTTGTATTGCGGCAGTTGGCGAGTGTGCGGCTTTGTGTTGTGATAGTGTGAAAAGGTATGACACCTTGTCAGAGTTCAGATGGACTGTCAGACACAATCATACACACATGGGCTGTACACGCTGACTGCCCCCGGGGTCAATGCGATCGTGGCCTTATAACGCTGCATGTCTACTAAACTCGTAATTGTATTCGGGAGATTAAGTCGGAAATAGTATTAGCCATGTCGGACATGGGATGTGCTCGGGTTAACAGGGTGGTATTTCAGTCAAGACGGAGAAGAAACACTAAGACTAAATGAAAATATAACTTAAGTAATACATAATGTATTATGGTGCACTGAAGTGAGGAAACATGAAATGCTCTAGTTACATTTCGTAGTATTTTGACTAACTCATGTCTACCATTTGAACATCGTAGTTTACCTAGCAGCGCTATGTAGCTGATTAACCCGAGATGGGAGAAAGCTTATTGACCGTGAACTACTTCTTTCCAACTAAATGTCAATATCCAGGGTAACGTCAATTATCGACTCGCATTCTACAAAGTTTAATATCACAAAGTAGTCTGGCATATGAAAAAACATAAACCTACTAAGACTCTTTCATGGTGACAACTTACAAGTGTTTCAATTTCCGGTTTCAGAAGACTTGAAACACGTCATGACCGCCATACAACACGTCATCGCCTCCAAATCCACCATTCCAGAGATATGGTCGCTGGGTGCGGACAGAAACCATTTCCACTTACGTTGCAACCTCTGATAACTATCAGCATGTCAATATCAGAGGTGTTCAAGCATGAACAGCCAAACAATCTGAGCCAGGGTTTAGGTTGCTGATGGACATGGAACCCAAGCTCCTATGTGGACGACTCCATCATCCTCACAATACAGTGGACACTCGCTTTAAATGCCAAGTCAGGGGAAATCTGGGGATCGTATTTCTCCAATAGACCTATGTGCCGTCGCAGAAGTCCAATCAGTTATTGATATTCACGAGGGTGTCCTTTTGACAAATAACCGCCCCCTGTCAGTAGGTCATCATTACAGGCTATTGCTCTCTTGTGTAACATTGTCAGGTCTTCATGGCATAGCATTCCATCTTGGGAGCCATCATATATCAGACTAGAGCAATGAATTATATACGTACAGCACTGTAACACTATTAATAGTGTAACAGTTTTAAGCTTATAGGCACACTTGTGTAAATGTTGAATGATAAGTGTGGAGTTTGGAACAATTCACCATTAAATTCATTGTGAGTATGGACACAGTGGGTATTGGAGATTTCTAAAAATCGAGTTTCTGTACTTTTACCCGTGTATTGAGATGAAGACAAATACGGCCGTTCATCGTTATGTGTTGGAGTAAAGTGCTGAGCGGTGATCAAATGTAATATTAGTGTCACCCCGCACTCTGCTCTCATCATGTGTCTGTTGGCCTTCGTCTTCATACTATAAAATCATTACCACGAGAATGTCAGAGTGTGCCTGCTTCGTTATTCAAAGAGTAGGGTCAATGTGATGTATTTATTTTACTGTTTGCGTGATCAATGTACAGCCGCTTTATCTACCGTGTTCCCGGATGCCAACAATAATTGTGGTGTTCAAGATATTCAATAGTTTTGACATTTTACCATATTAATAGTGAAATAGGATAAAATATCATGACCTTATAAGGACAGGTTGTCGTACACGATGAACACAGATGATAGCGCATATCTACGTGAACGTATCTATGGAAAGAAATATAGCTACGCTGCTGCGTGCGTATGTACTTGAATACCTACATGAGGTATTCACGTGTATACATTGTGTGATATAAGGAAACAATACGATGGGTGGCACAAGTAAGCCATGTGCGTATACTTGAAGCAATACCTGTCTTGATATTTGCAACTTAAACTATCAGTTGTGTATGTTCATACGACTTGAATTAATCAAGAAGCAAACGGGACAGAAATCGATATAATGATTTTATATCAAACAAAAACACGAACAATCTATTGGTTTAACAAATAAAAAAATAAAAAAGTTTGTAAATACAGAAACGGATCAGATTCTTACCGTTACTTCCTTAAGTAATTCCTCGGGTAGTATAATTTGGTCCACAGTATATCCGCGACAGAGCTTGCGATTTTTCCTCCATATTTTCCTTCGCATAGACATAATCCAAACGAAGCGCCCACAAACGGAAAAATATGAGTATAAACTACTTAGATATATTTACAAAACACTGACATGCAGGGACATGGTAACGGTACTGGTTCCTCCATGATTAGCAGACAGTAGTACACTGTCATCGCTTGATACACGTTGTAGGAGGAATACATCCCTGTGAAGCGTCCCCGCACGGGCCTGTCAACACAAGAGATCCCTCCGCTGCGTAACAAGGCCCAGCCTGTGTTTATAGTTCACCACGTGTTGTGTGGAAGACGCTACGAGCAGTTCCAGGGGAGTTTCGCTGGCGAGGTGAGGAGAGGAGAGGTGAAGACGTGGAATGGTGCAGGGAGGTAGAGGCTGTCCCGGGATTCCACGGAGACTATTGATCACTACACTCCTGGTCTCCGTCGAGCGGAGGGGTCCAAGTGCGCGAGAGACATCGCTAGACAGCCACGTGCTACTGATAATGTCAACCGGAGTTGATGTCATGAGATCGAAGGTTGGTGTTTTCAGATGAGCATCGGCGGTGACATGGACACTGAGAACAGCACGAATACGTTCAGTGGGGAATTGTTCGTGGTGTGCCTAGTGTGGGGAATTGTTCGTGGTGTACCTAGTGTGGGGAATTGTTCATGGTGTGGCTGGTGTGGACGTTATGGTCACATATGTAGATGTTGCGACGGCTGTGTCGAGGCATTCAACGAAGTTCAAATTAATAGTTTGCAATTCTTAACAAGCTTATCTACGTTTGACGTTATCACTATCAGTAATGCTGTCGTGTAGACTAGCTTGCATCATTATCAACAATGCTGCCATATAGGCTAGTTCGGTCAATATGAAAAGTCCTGTTGTGGGCAAAACATATTAAGACATTGTCATTCATTGGCATGGTTGAGGGACTATGTAGCCAGGTCAAGTTAAAACAATAGGTGGAATGTACTAATTCATCTTGAATAGTAGTAGTAACTATCGCGGTGTATTGTCTTATGTCCAGATGTCATATCTGGGTAGAACCATTTCTTCGTTTAATGTTCACGTACATTCAATAGCCTTGTCCACTTGATACTAATTAATGGGCGTCGTTGTTCACAGAAGCATATAAACACCAGACCACATTTCTCACTTGAATGAACTTCTTTGGGCTATGTCTAAATAGACGTACATTTATTTCCCTGGAGCGAAAAAGCTGTTCAACTAACAACTTCTTACTACACAGTTGAAACCCGCCGCTTTCAACAATCAATTCACTGGCACAACAGAGCGGATACGATATTAAATTGGGTGCTTGATTTTATTTGCATTGCATATCTGTTTTCGGCTTTGGTAAAAATACATGAACGATGAAACAGAGTTAATGTTTGCCCGTATCATAGCTACAGGGTCATTGTGGGAATAATCTATCTTCAATTTCCAAAAGAGAATGTGTCGAATACAAAGATTAGATGGGGCATACGTGTACCGTACTAAAGTTAGCCCTGACGTAGTCTATTATAGGTATCCTTACCTTCTCTATGCATTCTATTAGCTATCCAATATAAAATAAATAAGTATTGGTATATACATAGATGGTACAGGTAATTGAAGCCCGTGTAATCAGCTTCAGTGAATTGCGTTGTGAGCTGCACGGAAGGCCAGTGAGATAGAAGGAGTATTAGGGTAGATCCAGTTCGTGTCAGTTAGTGGACTGACGTCACAGTGTCCAACTTACCCTTCTTCTACGATGTCTGGCAACAGCAGGATAGACGAAGGACATCTGAGAAGACGTAAATGCATCGTTCCGATTATCTGAAAATTGAAATGTAATTATTCGAATCACTGCATACAGTTATTTTTGGTAATATTTATATTACGACCTTTTCGATGAAATCCATTATATCTGTCACGTATGCGTGGGAACCAATTTCATTTTTGTTTGGTATTTTATGTTTTTGAACAATGAAGGATATATACATGATCCATTCACTCTTTAGAGAAAATCATCATTTAGTTATTTAGTCAGTCACGCCATGCGACAATCAAACTAAACATATCGGATATATTCGTGACTAAATGTCACTTCTTTCTTTGTCTGTAGTGTTAATACAGTTCTCCAAGAAATAAAACCAGGTTGATAGATCGTCATCGAAAGAATGATAATGGATATGCTAAGTAATGCTCCTCTGTATACAAACAAGTAAACTGGTGGAATGCAAATAGTGTATGATGGGCGCGTACACATTAGACTGGCGTATTGATCCTATGAGGACAAGCGAGGACGGCTGATGATGTACACAATGGTCCTCTCGACACGTCCTCGATATGTCCTCGATATGTCCTCAACACCACCGCTTAATCCCCCGATCAGTCGGTACTTTAATGGATTCCATATAGTGTTAGCATATTAGCGGATAGGTGTACCCGGATAAATAACTATGCACTAATTGAGAGATTTGGAAGAAAATGACTATCTTGCCACATGATTTCCCCCGTGGAAGTGGTCGTTAGGATGTACACCTACACTCGGGGTAATAATGGACCAGCTTCACTAAAGCGTAATGGGTTGTGGCATTGTTTACTCTGGAGAATGTCCACACCGTTTGTCCTTTGACGGTTCCGGGAGATTCCTCACAATACGTTCAAAGTCGGACCTTCGGACACTGTCCCTCGAGATGCGCGTAGGTGTGGATGCTATCTATAATTGTTGAAAGCAAAGGTCATATTCCGCTTTTCGGAATTGAAAAAAAAGAAGTTTTCTAATATGATTTTTCCAGATCTTTGTGAGGTAATGAATTTGACATTTTGAAAATCATTAAAGATGCTTCGCCGACAATTCTGAAATGCCATTTAAGTGTTGTCGTAGCCTTGGATTGCTATATTTATTTAAGCGTGAAGAAAATCGATACCCAAATAACAAAGTAAATACGTATTGCAACATATATTAAATAGTGATGTAATCTTGATAGACATCTAACACTGCAAATACAAACTGTGACATATGGTGTGCACGTACTGATAAGCAACCGGCAATGGTAAGACGAACAACAGCATTTGTATTATGAGTGTGACAAAATCCATATACAACTAACATAATTCACACGAATAGCAATCGAGGAAACGTCTTTCCCAACTAGCAATGCATGCACGAATAATAACATACTATTATTTTATAGTAATGATCACAAACGATATGTGTTCTTCCGTGTTAAGTACAATTCAGATCAATATGGTATTAAGCTACACGTAAGGTGTCATATGACAAATGTAAGGGACATTCATCATTTCTAATAATGTTTCCTCATAACATATTAATGGGTTAACTCTCTTCTATCACCACTGTTTAATTGTATTTGATGGGAACACGAGGATTCTCGCCATCATCATAACTCCTAGTTAGATGCATATCTCACGAACGGTGCAGTGGATTTCAATATATTGGAAGATCCACGGTTATATACAGTCTACTGCACTTGTATAGCACTGCGCAGAAGACACAGAGAACCGGACTAGGTAGCGTGGACGACAGGAAGACACGGCACTCCATCAGTTAAATGTCAGAGGTCAAAGTTCAGGCAGGAAGGTGCAACTCGCTTGAAATCCAATTAGAAAAAGTTGAACTATGCATCTAAAAGACATCTTCAAATTATAGAACGGTATTTATTGTACAAAAGCTTGGCTAGCAGATAATATACGATTTTCTGCCGGTAAAAATAAGATTAGTAATTATAAATGGTAGATATACGAGCGACAAAGGTAGATTGTAATATTCACACCAGATAATGAGATATTAGTTTTTATCATCGGCGAGCCGTCATTGTCGTACATCCACATCTAGCTCTGATTGAAATACGATATTCTATGTGTGCAAGTCTTGTACGTTAACATGTGTTTGTATCACTGCCATACACCACTGAATTAAACCTTGAGGTGCATTGTCCATTGCTGAATAATATTCATGAAGTTATTTTTTTTTAAGTAAGTGAGCTGTTACAAAAACAGAGTAAGCATGTTATTGATCACCCCCTCCCAATAGCTCGTACGCATTCAGTATAATAATAGTACTCTAATTAGCGAAGATAGTATTTCCAGATGATAGCCCTGTGTGTAGAGGATGGCTATTGATATTGGTGTGTGCTTTAGAGGTAACTAGCAATGAATACACTCTACGCCCTTGCTGGATGCTGATAATGGTAGTGGTATGTAATAACATTAAAACTAAAATTGCTGCCTTTCTTCAGTTACCAAACATGATCCCTACTAGCCATAGTGTAATAAAGTATGTATTAAATGTGGTCTACACAGATGCACTGCTACTTACCATTGTCTGTTACTAGTATGGTGGACATTGGCCAAAAGGTATCAATTAGCGTTGTTCTCGTTTTGATAATGTAGCGCTGTACGAACGCTTTCAAGCGTGGATTATGCACAGTATAAATATGCACACTATTATTATTAATTATTATTATTATTATTATTAGTAGTAGTAGTAGTAGCAGCAGCAGCAGCAGCAGCAGCAGCAGTAGTAGTAGTAGTAGTAGTAGTAGTAGTAGTA
>JAVCKZ010057224.1:0-14091 GCA_034780755.1 Lepetodrilus elevatus | reverse complement strand
TTCATTTACATATTCAACTTCCAATACCCAACTGATTTCATTTACATATTCAACTTCCAATACCCAACTGATTTCATTTACATATTCAACTTCCAATACCCAACTGATTTCATATACATATTCAACTTCCAATACCCAACTGATTTCATTTACATATTCAACTTCCAATACCCAACTGAACATCTTTATTATGGCCAACTTGCACTTGGTATGAAGAAAAACATTCATCATGAAGGTGACTGTGAAATATCTTGATTTTTTTTACAAAACATTTCAGAAATTATGATGGTATGTTGAGACTTGAATCGTGTTTTGAAATCTATTTGGTCACGAAGTACATGTTATGAATACCGGTATGGTGCCAGTATCTTCAATACCGGTATTGCCTCCAATACAATAGGACATATTTTAGAAATGTGTGGTATATTGAGGTAAGTGCTGTCTTGTGCATGAGTTACTGTATGAGTGTGTATTCATTATTAAATAGTATAGTTCTCCTGAAATCTTGCAAAGTAAGATATTCCCCAGTATGAAGATAACATAGCATGTATTTACTAAATAACTAAATACATATACCCACATTAATCAGTCAAGATATTGCTACTAGATGTGTTATGTGAGTTGAAGAATAGTTTTAATAATATTTAAGAATTGATTTTATACGAGTGATTTCCGTTAGAAGATGGATTACCGACTGCATCAGCGTCATCACCTGGATTTGTGTTTTGTGTTGGCGTCAACAACATGACTTGCCTGTTGTGTCGGCAGTCATGATGTCACTTGTGTTTTTAATAGCATGTTATAGATCGTCATTGGCATGGTTGTTGTATTCTGTGTGCCAGTACTGTGTATTCACATGTTTGTTAATAATTTAATTATTGCTGATTATCAGTGTTTGAAATTCACTACAAAATTAACCCATCTTGAATTGAAAAATTCACTAAGGAAGTCAATTATTTTTAATTTGGTCAGACATGATTGAGGGGGTTAATCAGATAGGAATTTCAAACATTGATTGTATGCCAAATATTTTGCTTTAGAATTTGATACATTATTTGTATGCAACTTTTATTACATGATATGTATTAATTTTGCTCGAATTCAATATATCTTGTGTTTATATTTCATCAAAGCATATATCTGTAGTCTGCTTTTGTTTTGATTTCAACATATTTTATTGACTCAAATTCAACATGATCAAACAAAAGTAAAACACTTATCAAAGTCCTCTCCTCGAATTATCATTGGTTATGGCATCAATGGTTATTTATTCAATTTTAATTTATTTTACAAAATTACATTTTTAGTATACAGTAATTTCGTACAGCTGTTTGCATGTGTCATTTTCCAGGAATTACGTCGTTAGATGTAGGCATCATGGTTTAAAATTTATTTGCATGTATATATTTCACGCTTCTTATTTTGTTTTTTTTCTTCTCTTCTTTCTTCCGCACATGTTCTCGTTCCGTGACTGTCGTTGTGTTCCGTCATGTTCCGGTGGTCAGCTATTCTGAGCTCTCCGCATGTCCTAATTCCGGACCATGAGAAGATCATTGATGAGAACGACTTACAAGAAAAGTATGTGTTTTGTGTTTAACCCTCTCCCTGCTGGAGGCAACCAGAGATGCCATAAAGAGCAGTGCCTGTGTCTAATCCAGCAGGGAGAGGGTTAAATATGTTCTAAGACTGACATGAACAAAAAGAAAATACATTTTATATTTATTTTAAGTAAATGTGGTCAGAACAAAATGTCTGTTTGTAATCTTTATATAGTATAGCATTTTAATCTTTGTATAGCAATTTATTATTACTAAAATAAAAAAATATATTTAACCGATATGAATTCAAGGTTCAATGTTGTAATGGTATACACTACAATGAATATATATTTTTCACTTCATAAATATAGAACTTATTTCATGGTTGAACTAATTCTTATTTACCTTAACGTGCTAACAATTGTGCTAAGTTATGTGTGTAGCACATGCAAGATGAAACATGACATGATGGAATGATTGCGGACATACAATTTAAATAATCTTTATTTTAATTTATCTACCATTCCCATTACTTTGCAGAACCTTGGTAGATACAGTTTATTCACTGAAGGACAAAGTTAAAGAATTAGAGCAGGTAAGTCACATGGTACCTGTTTTATTATTGAAGATGTGTATTAAACTATAACGCAAGAATCTAAACAATCAAAATTTGTATTGCATAAAATGTTATGAACAAGACAAAGGGGAGATAAGTTATGATTCTCATGTGATTATCTCCCCTTGGACGATATATTTTCAAAGACAAAGTTTGACAAATGGTGTTTGAACAACTTATAAAATGGTTAAATAATATACAACTAGAGTGATTTGTTTGGAATGAGTGAGCAAATTGTTGCTTAATTAATGTTGCTGCAGTAATATTTCACACGATATGTTACGATCACTTTTGTTTCGAATTTACCTTCTGTTTGAAGGAACAAAAACGCATGAAGAGAGATCTGGAGGATGAACAGAAGGCGAGGCGACGTCTGGAGAACGTGGTGCACAAGTCAATGGGGAGACAACTCCTGGATTCTGTGGGCACGGAGAGTCAATCTTGACAGACGTAGACCTCGCAGTCTCTGCGCTTCACCTTAGATCACGATCACAAGATTAACACAAGTCTTAGTACTCTCATTCATTGCAAGGTTTACGGTGGACACGACCGTGACGTTTGGCTAGCTTTATTTCATTGCAGCAGCTGGAACTGTTGTCCTAATGCAAGGGACCATTTAACAGAATAATCCAAGCGGATTTTTGTTAAACTAGTTTCCCTGGTTAGAGCTTTATAAAGTCCCAAACCACTAACACATATGGACATATTGTCTGGGGGAGAGAAAGAAGCAGGAAGAACTGTTACATTAGTGTTTGAAATGCACACATTGACAGATGTAAGGATAGTAACTGTTACACAATTTGTTAAATTAGCTATGAGGAAAGGCTATATTTTAGGACAGGTTTATTTCAGAAAGCTTCCGAGATCCACGAACAGCCAACTTAATGGCTATCTGAACATGTCTCCCTGTTTCACAATTTTCTATCAAGATTCAAACACTGGTTCCACTGTTTGTGATCTAACTTCATGTTTGTTTGGTATGTTCCGATGATGGCGGACACTGATTGATGCCGTCTTAGGATGAATGCCTATGGGTGAGATATTCCCGCCGCGACGTAAAACATTAATTCAATCAATCTTAGGATGAATGCCAATGCTTTATATTTATTGATGAAATACTAGAACATGATCTGAATGTATTCTATTTGTTTTTGCTATTTCAATAAATTTAATACAGTAATATAATATATACATTTCATGAAGGTCAACTTCATTGCACATGCCATACTTATTGTACGACAATAGATATTTTCTGTCTAGATCAAATAGTAGCATTTTGTCCTGAACTCTTAGATTACATTTACAATTGTACAGGGGCACAAACATGCCAAATTATACCAAAACACATAATACATATATAAATATATGCTATTATTTATTTAAAGATTCACGAATGTTGCTAGTTGAAATCGTTGCAAGTCTGTGAATGAAATAATGTGTGGTCTACAATTGTTTGTATATCCTTCCTTTCATTATGTTCCTGATCTCACCAGCATTTTCACCTCATATTTTGTATTTAATTTGTTAAAGCGTAATCAAAATCATTTACATCAAATTAATTACTTGTAAATATGCTCTGGCCCAATTCATTAAGTGTTTTTGTTGTTACATAAATCTTAATTTCATATTTGGCTCTTACTGTCAGGAAATTGGAATGAAATTAAAATTAAACATATAATTTACAGTTGGGAGTGCTCAAGAATAACCTGTTTGTGATACTAAACACTACAAAGAATTGTTACAATATATTGCATCTGGTGTTCTGTGATATAGGGTATGTAATTACCATAGTGTCTCAAGTAAGTTTAAGATGTGATTCAGATGCTTTGTTATTTGTTATACCGGAGCAGTAATATTTTATAAATTTGTTTCAAATTAAGATATCAAGAATACTAGTATAAAGAAACAAGTTTGGAGCTCCATATATTATTGTTAATGAATATTATCAGTAAAACTGGCCTTCTACAATGCTCATGTAAAATAGGCCTTTTAGGTTTTACTTTGAATGTTGAATGCACATCATATCTTTCATCTGCCAGCAATATAAAGTCAGCATCAAATATATTTGTAAAGACTGGATTGATTATTCGCGATATGAATGTGTGTGTTCCTCGTTTAACCCTCTCCCTGCTGAAGGCAACCCATGAGCAGTGCTTTTAGCTAATCCAGCAGGGATAGGGTTAAATACTAGTATTTTTCATTATGGTAACCGTCACAATGCTATTTGCTATTCAGTCTCAAAGAATCTGCAGGGATGGTTGAATTTGTATGTTATTACCAGTTATGGCCAGTTGAGGATTGTCCAAACCAGCCTGTCTCGTGAATTAACCCTCTCCCTGCTGGATTAAGCGCAAGCAATGCTCATTAGGGTATCTCCAGTTGCCTTCAGCATGGAGAGGCAGCATGGAAAGGGTTAAAGCTTTAGATATTTTTGTTTTCTGTCCATATTTGCTACTGGTATTTATGGCCCCATTATGTTTTCCATGTTACAATATTGAACTAGTTTGGTAAGATAGTGTATGCTTAGTTAAAGGAAAGAGGCCTAGGTCACAAAATATGCTCAGCATTAACACTGTTTGTGATTGTGCATCAAGCTTTACAGAGATAATTATACAAGTTACGGTACATATTTCTGCATATTCATATCAGATTTTCCCTATAAAGTGCTGAATATTTTTGTTGCTGAAGCCATGATATAGTGGCGATTGTTTATACTGTAATAACGGATATAAAGTATATATATTGAGAATGTGTTTTTGAGTCGATTTGTTCTGAGACAATGTGGATTGTCGCATAATGGATTTTGTTTGACGGGCGTCTATATCTGCTTCCAAGATTATATGGTTCATATCATGAACTGACAAGAGGAAATCTGCAATGCTCATAATTCCAAGTGAAGCAGTAAACATCCTGGTGAATCATGTATTACTTCAATGCAACAGCACACAGTGCATCCTATGATCAATCACATGGATAGTGAACATTGTCATTGATGCTGGGTCCCAAACTCGGGACCTTTGGCTCTAAAAGTTGATGTACCTATTCTACAGAACGATTGTAGCGCTTCCAGAAATGTAACTCCATGTCAACGTATAGAAGTTATGAAATGTTATGTTACAATTGTTCTGTAGAATGCACATCACCCGATTACAAATGTTGCTTAAGATTTACAAATCGTCTTCCTTACCGGTATTGTAAAACGAGCTCCCACACAAGTTGACCATCATCGCCACCAATCTCCTCAATTCAGGACACAACACCAAATTCTTTTTGTTCATTTTATTTCAGCACAAGTGAAATAAAATTTGCATTTGTGAAATAAATTACTTGAAATGATTAATAATGATTGTTATTTCATGTTCCTGCGAGACTTCTGCTAAGCTAGCATCATATTATACGCATGCAGAATGAAACACTTCTCAGAAATCGGAGTTCCCCCCCCCTGATTAAGTACAATGAGCAGTAACATACTCGGAGACGAGAACAACAGGGGTCATGTCGTCCGATAAATGTCAACCTGGCAAATGTTTGGTAACAGAAATGGGACACACATGAATACAGTTTTCATAAGAACAACTTTTGAGCAATATAAAATATATGCATTCCAAAACATTGTTGGTTTGATTACTAGTAGGTAAGAATCGGTGCAAGCAGGTCACAAAAGTAACATGGCCGACACATTTATAGCTATGAAAATTACAGAAAAAGCTTAGATTAGCATGTTATTTTGCATTAAATTGACTCGTACTTCTAATTACTCTTAGCAAAACGTTCACATAACATCAGCCCAGCTGACAACAAGTACAATTTGGAGCCTGTTTGTCCATTATGGCAATATTGTGATGAAGTATTTGAGCATGATTTTATCAAGTTTGTTCAAATGTAAAACTATCTGTAACAGTGCTATTACATGCATTTCTTTCAAACTTTAACATGATTTTGAGCTACACATGCACCTGAAATTACATGATATATATTATATGAAACATTTGGGTAGTTTCTCACAGTGATTGTTCCTTGTACTAACAAATGTAGACATAATTATCTTGGTGAATGGGCCATTAACAGGAAGACAGTTGAAAGCTGCTTTGAATTTCGCACTGGCTTGAATTTTTCACTAGAAATTGGAATACAATTTGTCTTCAATTCATAATATTATGTTGCCCATTTAAACGTGAATGTGAATGCTCGGTACTGAATATATAGACTTTCTGTAACATACTTTATCGATGTTTCAATATTAATACGGTATATAATAGACATCAAGCATTTCAGCCATTATGAATTAAATTTGCTCTTAACAAGTTTTCCAATCAACACAATACAATGTTCTATCACCTAACTATGAAAGGGAGGCAAGCACCAGATTTGTCTGGTTGCCAAAGTTTGGTACAGTCAATTTATAAATATTTGATTCACTCTGACTAGGTTATTATGAAAAAAGTTGCATGCAAGTATAATCGTGTTATCAATATCAGAAATAAATGTTGAGCCCAAACAAACCAGGAGGTCGTTGCACAACGCTCTTGTAGTCCTACAATAGTTGTAACTGGGCTCCCGCCACAATAGAAAGCGTTGACGTTGCAATAGTTGTAGCCTACAAGAGCGTCGTGCAACGGGCACCAGTACTGCGCTTTAATCGTAATTACCAAATTACTGGGCTGGTTTATCCGTGAAAAACATTACAGACATTTATGGTTGATTATGTGGCACTGGAAATATATATATATGGCAACAGATTTATCACAAGCCAAACTTTGGTCCAGGTTACCGTAATCAACGTCTTTGAATCTGACCGGTTTATTGCAAGCGAAACGTATGCGGTTTGCACTACGGGGATGGGTCCTAATAATGGTTTGGTCATAGGTCATCCGGGGCGGGGGGGGGGAGGGTAGATACGAGAGCTTCATGACATGGCGGCCAGATTGGAGAAAGGTTTAGCAGGGTGAAGGTCAGGCTTGACAAGGTGTTGCTCACGCTCTGGCGTCTGAGTTACATTCCCTTGACCGGAAGCACAAGGTCTACAGCAGAGAGTAAACACGTGAAGCCTGTGTAAATGAAGGTCTCGAATAAATACACTTGTCGAACCCAATTACAGCGTCCAGTTTGGAAATATAACTACACCGGTTACGGAAGAGTTTACAGTAGGTCATGGTTGAACAAGAGCGGAACTCGTTTGTTCTGTTGTAGGGGCCTATTCTCGAAACTTAAGAACAGTTCGTAGCCATACTATAAGAATCATTAAGGTTGTCGTTCGATCGTAAGAACGTTTCCAGAATAGGTACCCAGGTCCCGAAATTTTAGTAACATTTCAATTTCAAGCTCAAACTGTTGTATGTGGATGTGTGAACACGAAATCGTAATAAAAAAGGTCTTGACATCGGACGCGGATGTAATACAGTGGTAAAAGTGGTGTAAGACGGTCGAGTTCATCTGAAATAAGTGCAAACTCCCCAAATACAAAATTGTCAAAATATGTTCGTAGCTAGATCTACTTTTTGTGGCAGTTTCAGATGGCAATATTTTCGTAGATCGACCTTACAGTCTCCAATGGCATTCATCAAACCACTCGTATCTCCCTGTAATCAAACCACTCGTTTCTCCCTGTAATAAAACCATGTCGTATTATCTTACGGTGTCATTAGATGCCATTGATGTACATACATGTACAGGGACATTTACTTAACCTAACCCCTTCAGCTTTATGTAGCTGCTCAGCCAAATTATCCGTAATGACGGACTTCTATAAAAGTGGACATTATTGAGATGACCGGTGCCCACAAGAAGCATGGTTATCCACTCACACCTAACCATCAATCGAGTGAATTCAATGGCAGCCAAACGCAAGGATGTGATCATGAACTGGTCAGTTTAACACCAGGATCTGGGCGTCGACTCGTCATTCATTTAGCAGCTAATGTATTTCCCAAATATAATATCAACGTGTGCATGATCGATACTCAACGGAATTATTTATTTCCCTAAATCAATTGATCATCGATATGCCCTTCGAAGAATGTTATCCAACTGGGTGCAGTCAATTAGAACCATTGTCCTGTAAACGCGAGAGAGGGGGTCATTATTTCAATGAGTTCCGGTATGGGCGTGATACTCGATGGCGACCTTACAAAGCTAAATCTAATGGTTGTATTTGACCTACATTCAGGACATTGTCAACGGTGACGTTGATGGTGATGGTTTGATCCTTCCCAACAATTTCACCAGAAGTGATTCATTACAAGGATTTGTATAAGTACTCCACAAACATGAATAGAAAGTTATATATAAAGACGGATTTGGAAGGCGTGGGGGAGTGTTCTCATCTACAACACACTATAATAAGTAAAGTAAGATATCTTATTAACTAGTACACGTACATGTAATCCAATAGGGCAAGTTATTCCGTCACGAGTACATAAAGGTTGTACTACAGGGTATCGTTTCTCGAAGCACTCTTAGCCGCTAAGGGACCATAGCACTCTCTTAGCAATGTATTAGTTATCGGCAAAGAGAGTGATATGGTCCCTTAGCGGCTAAGAGAGCTTCGAGAAACGATACCCAGTATTATAACCTAGCTGGGTTTCTATCAATACTATTCAGGCCAGGTTTAGCGGACTTTCCCACCCTCAACCCCACATCCGACCCACCCACCCATTTCCCTACAATACGACGTACATCCGGCGTTTCCGGTGTTCTACGTCAATACGTTACAAATTATCATGATTAAATATATGAGCTACATGATGTCGCGGTTATTATGCTCAAAAGCATGCTCAAAGCGATATATTATTATTATTACACCGGTCAAAGGATCAATGTGCATTGATTTCACCTTTTCAACACCCTTGGGAGTATACTACATAATTAGTTTACGGCGCTAAAAGGTTAATATTCACAATTCCATTTCATCCTATATGTATGTATTACTATCTATCATTACAGTAAATAGTAAATAGTGTAGTAAATAGTAGTACATACTAATTTAGGATTTATGACAGTTAAATGTCGTCCCCTTTGGGACGAGTTTCAAGCACGCGTCCCAGTGACCAATTTTCTGATGAAAATTAACATATGAAATACAATGGACTAACATCCTGTCATGGTCAGTCGTCGCTGTACATTCCAATACCAGTACTTTGAAGCCTAAGCTGCCCGCTACACGGCCTGTTCTGTGAAGGCATTAATGTAAGGGATACCAGCTAATTCAACTCCGCAGCTGTTTGTGTCAAGTCGTATCTCCCACCAGAATTACCAATTGATAAGAGATTTCTCGGGATTTTCTTCCAATTTTTAAAATAGCAATGTTCAATAGATGGCCACTGACCAGCGTCCGACAGCAGCCGACCGGCGAACCCTTGCTGATTGCATACTGGGAGGTTTCCGCTACAACTGTCGAGCGGAGTCGAGTCAGTTAATCACATCACAAGGCGATGGTATTACTATCAGACGAAGTAAAAGTGAATTAAACAGATACACCATTAGAGTAATTCGAGGACAGTGTAGGCATGGGGAAGTCAGTGTGCAGACACGTCACGTGATGCCTGGCCTACTGACTCACGCGTATAGATTAACCCTTTCCCTGCTGGAGCCAATCGTAGATGCCATAAAGACACGTCTGTGCTTAATCCAGCAAGGAGAGGGTTAAAGTGTACTCTCGTCGGCGGTGTGTTAATTGTGCATGTTAAGTACTAGTATTTGAGCTCTTTGGTTTTATGGTTAAGAATAGACACAGACAGACGTGTTGTTTGTACTAGACATTATATCCGCCAGTCCATAGTGCTAGCTCACTGGAATGTCGCAGTTAAAGCATGGTAACGTGGATACAGTGTACAGACAGAAAGCCAGCTAGTCCTTGTTTTACAAATGTACTGCTGAGCGCCAAATTGTGTAACGCCTAAATAACTTTAATTGAACAATTTTAGTTTTTGCATTGTTTATGACGGAGGTATACCATATTTTAGCGTCATTTAAAGTAACTATTTTCTGGGTATCATTTTTCGAAGTTCTCGTATCGACAACAAGACCACGAGGACTCTTGTAGCCGTCTCTAATACACGGGGATCATGCACTTACGAGAGCGCTATGGTCTCATTATGTATATGAGAGTTACCTCAAGCCAGAGCTTATATTTCTTTCGAGGTACTTATTTCTATTACCTAAGGTCGTTCTTGGGGAGGACACCGATATGATAGCTTCTATAGAAAGGATACCCAGGGCAATAAAACATTATCCTATTTTGGTTCAGCCGGGGATCGAACCGCCGACGGACCGTTTTCAGGCCTATCCTTCAAGCACTACGCCCCGGGGACGATTCATTACACATGAACCAGAAAAGAGACAAATACAAGCAGATAGTCAGAGTCGGTTACGCGTGTAGTGACAGAAGCAACACGTAATTGAACTGCTGGACGATGTGATGACATTGATGTTCACAGGACGTTGACAACGACATGACATCTCATTTCCTGTCCGCTATACAGACGTTCGAGATTCCCAGTCAATTGATTGGCTCCGTTGAGGGTGATAGGTGTAGGCGGGAGAGTGAAGATTAGGTTTTGGAAGGGTAACATGATCTTCGAGAAGCCGCTAAAGTGGTTATCGACGGAGTCACAAACCTTCAAGAATTACCGTGTCAGAATGCATTCACATGGTCTTGCCGCCGAGCGTCGTGGAGCTAATCCGGAAGGTCCTTGGCTAACCTTTGACCTGAAGTTGCTATAGGACGGTCCATCAATATCGCGTCCAGGGCAATGTTGACGTATTGACTGACACATCACCGTCGACAGATTTACGACAACGCGGGATGAGACGGACAGACTGCGAGGACGATTTCCCAGGAGGACGCTTTCCTGGGAATAAAATTCCCAAGGACGACGATTACACTCCAACGACAACATCCTCTCCCGTCATTCGGGAACTAAACTCATACCCGCTTGTGTTTGCTGACCACGTGACCAGGCCCTCAGCTTACGAAGTGTTTTCAGAACGATTATATTCCCATATTTTGGATTTGGATTTGAACACAAACTGTAGACCTTGAACGCGAACAAGTATCGTAAGATCTCTGCCGGTTTCTGCGCGACGCAAATGACCAGGGCCCGTATTCTCGAAACTTCTTAGCTAAGAACTTCTTAGTGAGTAAAGATTTCTTCAAAAATTACCATAAGCAGAAACCCAGTTAGGCAAATTCATAGTGCTTACGAACTTCTTATAATTAGGACTTACGAAGTTTCTAGAATACGGGCCCAGGGTCCCGTTGCTGATGACCCCGTTCCACAGAACAATCGTTGCTCTTTACAACTCCGACTTCCGATACTCGTAGCGCTACGAGTGTTCTATTGAACGGGGCCCATAACAGATGTACGATTGCTACAATCTCAAGCTCCCTATTGAAACTGGTCGGTGGGAAAGTGTACCTAAAGAAAAGATAACTTGTAAGCTATGTAACTCTCCTGCAGTAGCGGACGACCTATATTATTTTTTTAACTGTCAGGCATATTCGACCCTCAGAAGTAAACATATATAAATATTTAACCTGGTCAAAACACATTTTAATCAAAAGGATAATGAACCAAACAAAAATATCAGATTTAAAACTCATGTATAAATTTATAAATTAAATGTTCAATTAAATAAAAGCAATATATTATACTTATATATCATTAATATAGTTATTGACTCGCTCGTGTTTATACCCACATTACATATCTGTTTTCAAAAATACTAAAATATTCTTGTTTTATTCACCATGTTATATATACATCTGTGTGTCTCATGTGCCACCGTTGTTGGCCCACAGGTAAATAAAGAAACTTGAAACTTGTCAGTCAACGAAATTATTTTAGTGAAGTTGAGGCGACCGGAACTTGTTAAAGTGGGTACAGTCTTCTGGTAGTTTCCACTTGCGTATTATACGCATTCTCTAGCTAGCTGCACGTAATAGTTTTAGATGCGCTCAAATAACTTTGGTTTCCAACACCTGAGAATATGGTTAGCTCAAAATATTGTATCGATATAGGTGTTTTGTGCACACAGACGTATTCCACTTGTGGCGGGTCATAAAATTAGACTTACAATCAATTGTAGCTATAATTGTTTTGAGCAACATGTTCCTGCTTATCCACGCGTACAAACCGGGGACATCTGTTAACTTTCCTCTGCGTAGACGCATTATAGTTATCTGATGTTTACTCCATTCAAGGTATATGGCGTGGAATAAAGTGCATGGAATATCGGGGGAAATTGTGTGGGGGAGAGAACGGAAGATCGTAGCCTTCATAAACGTTTATACACAGGGCATTGTTTCTACGAGATAATAAATATATAGCACTATCGTAATACAATAGTTCTCCCTCTTTTGACTTCTCATCTCTCTCTTTCTCTCGCTTTCGCTCTCGCTCTCGCTGTCTCGCTCTCTATCTCTCGCTCTCTCTCTCCCTCTCTCTATCTCTTTCTTTCTCTATCTCTCGCTCTCCCTCTCTCTTTCTCTATTGCTCTCTCCCCCCCCTCTCTCTCTCTCTCTCTCTCTCTCTCTCTCTCTCTCTCTCTCTCTCTCTCTCTCTCTCTCTCCCTCTCTGCATCTTCTCACATTAAATCCGACCCGAAACAAGAGTCAATTACATAATCCTCTTTATAACAATTCAATTACCAGGTGATCCACATACCGGTATCCCTGGTATATTTTTTTTATATTCAACTCACGTAACAAACAATGATACTGAAGTTCCATTCCTTCGATGGCTGGTTTTATAAACCAAGTTGAACCGAAATCAAGATTACAGAATTTAAAATCCAAGTCAGATGTTTTATAATGGATTAGCAGGTAAATAATCTCCTGGATAGTTGGCCTTCCTCCAGCGATCACCGCACCCACGATAAACCACGGAGTATGCCTCGGAGTAGGGCTGCTACCGTTGGACTACAATGAACCGTATTGAAAGGGGACTTAACCCAGGTAATCTGATCAAAGAGAGGCACGGTCGTCCCTTTATATTCAGAATGACTCTTGCAATATTTTAGATTCTTCTGAATCATTAAGTACTCGTTTTTTAATAATAACAACATCTTCGTGTTTAACCACCTATTTGCACAGCATTTATCAGCGTTTATGAGGGCATATGGAATCCTATAAAGTCATTTTTATAAATATTGATGTCCTCTAATATGGGTTTCTAGACATGAAAGAATTATGTGGCGTCAAAATGGGTCCTGCCCAATGACTTTGAATTAATATTCGGGTGTTGTTCACTAACGCGGATTTAATTTTGCTTGTTTTGCCTTAATATAACATGGGTTTGGTTATAATAACATAAGTTGTGTCTTGCAGCTAATGTGTCTAGAATTCCAGTGTTTAGAATGGCAGATATCGTGTCTAGAATTGCAGATTTCTAAATTGTAATGTAGACATGTCTAGACTTGAAGGCAATACATGTAGACTTTCGGGTAGCATCTTGCAGGTAACGTGTCTAGACTTGCAGGCACTGTGTCTAGACTTGCAGGCAATGTGTCTAGACTTGCAGGCAATGAGTCCAGAATGGCAAGTAAAGGTACAGATTTATTAATTTCCAGGTAAGAATTCTAGACTTAAACGTAACGTATCTAACATTGCAGATTACTAAATATTCAGGTAAATATTTCCCAAAAAAAATGTAGCATCTCCAGACTTAAATACATCATGTGCTACTAGACTTGGTATAGATCAATAGTTCCACGGTCCACACTGTCAACTTATTCTGGCCTTGATAACCGATATGGCACTTTTGTGACGCACCGGATGCTGTAGGTTCCACCAATGACATTGGATCTGGACACGTACTATAACGAACATCAATACATCCCTAAACATTGTCCACTTTGCCAAAACATAATTATAGGATACTAACCGAGCTTCCATTTCGTATCAGATGTATGCCCGAGTGACATAATTTTGGTTTTGAG
>JAVCKZ010057213.1:0-16260 GCA_034780755.1 Lepetodrilus elevatus | reverse complement strand
TCTCTCTCTCTCTCTCTCTCTCTCTCTCTCTCTCTCTCTCTCTCTCTCTCTCTCTCTCTCTCTCTCTCTCCCCTTTAAAAAACCCTAAAGCAAACACTTATAACTTATAGTCTATGTACATCACTTACTATTAGATGTATTTACACTGTAACATGACTATTGCAATGAATAAAAAAAATCCAAAAAAAAAGAAGAAAAAAAGATTAACTATTTGAAAATTTGTTTTAAAGAGTTGAGTCTATGGATAATATAATGTACATGTGTCATTGAAATTGTGCTGAACAGTACTGTTGTCACACTATACAATGTGAAGAGATAATGCAGATGAATTATATTTGTAATACTTTATATTGAATATATAATTCTCTGGTATACTAAAACGTCCCCACCATCTCACATTCCTAAGCGCGTACAGTTATAAAATAGTATATGCCATGGTTCCCCTTTTTTATACACTATTTATTAGCTTTTAATATAATATGTGGGTACTACAGTTCGGAGTCTAAGTAGTTCTAAGTATAAGTGGGTACTACAGGAAGTTCCTGAATGATAATACCAAGGTTACAATGCCCGTGAACAAACTGACAAAGATTTACAACAATGTCATGTACGTAGGTCTGAATGCCAGACATTTGACAAGATGAACGTGTTGATATAATCGTCTTAGCTGACCGTGTAATCCTACAAGTAGAATGGTCACGGTCACATAAGTTACCTATCATCTATTGTAACACAATATATATAGTAATTAGTCTGACCTGACTTTGTATTTACCAGTGACATATACGTTTACAATGATAAGTTCCTAGTATATATCATCTATTGTAACACAAACTTATATAGTAATTAATCCATCTTGCATAATAACTTATGCTCTTGTACCACCGTGGGTGGTTTGAGTTAATAAATGAATTGAATTTAATTGACAAAGTGATTAGCATCAGATATCCAAGATGGTAGGATTAAGTATATTCAAACGGTACAGACATGTGAATTGTCTAATGAATATTGCCAGTTTAACGTATTGGGTAAATCTGGTCATAATCGTAAGTTAAAGTGTGTAACTATATCGACAGCTGGGATCTCAAAATAATGGTGTATTTGTTCGTTTAAAATGATAACATTAATTACCAAAGATAAAGTATTGAATGCAAATGCATGCGATCATACCAAGTCTAATGTACGTGCAGTGGGACAATACCGAGTAAATGTTCAAGAGTAACAATATACATGCAAGTATCGGTGTGCGCGTGTGAATGTGTGGAGATGTTTGCGAGTGTGTATTCGTGTATTTGTAGCATGAATTGTATCTGACTTTCACTGCTGAATATTATTATACTAATAATTGCATATACCGGGACATGTAGGTATTCACGATCAGCTGGTAACCTCATAGGGATCTCAGGCCAGTTTGCTGGATGTCCATGCACTCTGTAACCAAGCTGCTGTTCGTCTTGCAGTTATAGCACAAACACGTGAACGTATGAGTTAGGTTCTTTAATTTAAACATAACAAACAACCATATAACACAGCAAACGTCAGCAGACGCGGGCTGCCGCCATTGAGCTAGGTACTGGAGATGTCCTGGTGATGTCCTGGAGATGTCCTGGAGATGACCTGGAGATGTCCTGTAGAAATCCTGGAGATGTCCTGGAGATGACATGGAGATGAGTATTCACATGAAGGGATGGATGACTTGTGTACCCGAGGCCAGGATCAACCTGAAATATAAAGATACATAAATATATTTAGAACAGACGGATGGTCGGCAATACATACATACAGACAGACATAGACAGACTCGGGAGAGATAGAGAGAGAGGGGGAGGGAGAGAGATAATTATATATATGAGTGTGGTTGGGAGAAGATTAATGTCGATGCATATATAGACAGACGATGTCACTTGCCTTTGTAGTGTTGAAGTTCCTCTAGTATTAATACACTGCAAGAAAATAGATCAAGTATTAATTAAAGGACATTACTAGCAGAATATATTGGAGTCTGCAATGATACCACATAGTGTAGGACTCAGTGGTTAACAGCTGACTGTATTTGGTCATTATTACTGAATATTCAGATGCATATTACGTAAACACATACAACTCTGTATTTGCATATTTCAAAAGCTGTCGAATTTGTGCTAACCTCTGGTTGACCTTGGGTAGTCGAACTCGAACATATCGTCGCCGCCGTAGTATCGTCGTCCGAATCCACCTCCCATTCCACCTCTGAAGCCGCCGGCCCTTCCTCCGTATCCTCCTCCGTATCCTCCTCCGTATCCACCTCCGTATCCTCCTCCGTACCCTCCTCCGTATCCACCTCCGTAACCACCGCCGCCATACATCATGCCACCGCCGTAACCTTTCCCGTACCCGCGACCGCCGGAGTAGTAGTGAGCTTGGCAGACGGCCAGTGCTACGACCAGCATCAGTAGGGACATCAGGAACTTCATTCTGGGTTGTCCTGGGAACAGAGGAGATAGTGTAAACAGTGGAAGACAGGATAGCAAGGACAGGCATGCATTGGACGGTCTTTACCGGAACATAACACTGTGATACTTGTTGAAACATTGGCAAAATAAGTTTAGAACATTATGAGAATAGCAAAACAGCATAATTGTATATAAACCGATAGTATTTGCTTAACTTCAAAACAAAGGAATTGGTGGTTGTCGTCATCTAGAATGTATTTCAAATGTTACTCATATTCTTGGAGTTTTTATATATGTCTGCACATTATTAATGTCAGAAGAATGGTATGTGACACTATATTTATACTGAATTGTTCAAATTATAATTTATGCTTGAATGTTTATAAATAGGTATCGTAGTTACCAAGTTGCACGAATGCGTAAGCATGGTAAGGCTAGTATAAGCCAATGTAGATATAAGACATTAGACTGTATGATAAGTAAACTAGTACAGTACTCCTACAAGTACCATGTATATAGATAGAAGGATGGACGCAACTGGATACTTACTTTGTGGAGAGAAGTTGTGAGAACTGTGACGGTCAGAAGCTGAATGTTGATTGTCATCCTATCTCCTCGCTATATAGCCTAGCCCCGACAAATCGTTGGCCGTAATGAATCAAATGGTCAACGTTGTGACATGAACTGGACACTGTCAATCAGAAGATCTGTCATCTGAAGGACAGTCATATCGGTGTCCAGTCAATACAAGGACCAGTCGTGGTGATGCCAGGACCAGCCCGCCGATGATGACATCACAGACGGCCATTGTTACCGCACAGTGGTTCGACAATTGCGACCGTAATGGATTGTGCAAAGCTGATAAACTAGTCCTGTCAATATTTCCAGTAGATATGTGTTACATGTATATGCAAGTACTAGTTTACCACGACAGAAACAGTAATGTATCCTATGGTCATCAAGATCAGGCTTATACAAATGGTCTATCAACTTTTTACCTATCCAAATTAATATGTTATGTTGAAAAAGCGAATACGCATGTATACTAAAATGTGTTTTATCCTTAGCATGTATAAATAATGTAGATACTCGCATATAGGTATACACTGCATTGGATACGTTACAAGCTAGTGCGTAGATATCCGTCTTTTCTTTTATTCGTTTTTGTGAAATATCACTATTGGTAATATACTGTACATGAATCTCTTCCTATTTAGTCTACTATCGTCCACAATTACAGCGTATACATGATGGTCGTTCTTACGAGGGTAGGGATATTCTGACCCCGATTAGTCGAAACAAATCTGAGTTTGAGATCTTACTTAGCTGAGATTTCTCTCAGTGCTGTAACGTGAGTGCGGGTTTGAATTTGTTCTCACGTTACACCACTGAGTCAATGGAAGGTAGAAGAAGAAGAGGAAGAAGAAGAAGAAGAAGAGGAAGAAGAAGAAGAAGAAGAAGAAGAGGAGGAGGAGGGGAAAAGGAACAGTAAAAGAAAACGTTTAAGAGGAAAGAACATTCGGAAGAAAATAAAGGAAATGTGAAAATATGATGAAGAAAAGGGAGAAGAAAAAGAATAAGAAAGCGATGAAGAAGAGAAGAAGACGGAGGCGAAGAAGAGAAGGCGAAGGAGAAGGAGAAGAAAGAAAAATATGAAGAATGTGAAGAAAACAAAGAAAAGTAGTAGAAGAAGAAAAAGAAGAAAACCATTAAGAAGAAGAAGAAGAAAAAAACAGAAGGAGAAGAAGAAGAAAGAAAAAGACGAAGAATGTGAAGAAAACAAAGAAAAGTAGTAGAAGAAGAAAACGATTAAGAAGAAGAAGAAATAGAAGAAGAAAAACAAATAGTAAGAATAGTTTATAATAGTGGCGCATGTCTGTAAATAAAACATGTGAACACCCATTGGCTTACGTGACACTGATAAATCCTACTGTATACTGTATAGGTTATAAAACACTAAATTATTTGAATTTGCCGCCAGACGGATTCTTCGTAGGTGAGTAAGTCAACAAAGCGCAAAGATTCTGTTCACGCGATGCGCTGCCACTGTCACGGCAATACTATATATCGCGCCAAGGTCAAGGTGCCGAGACTCAGAAATGTTTACCGTATATACTCGGTGATAATGTCCTAATCGACCCCCTTCTTTCTGAGTACCTAAACTTCCACGAGTATATACGGTACCATGTAAATATATTCTATTTAGTTTTTAATAAATATATGCCGACTGTTCCATGACCTTATTAATTTCATGTGCATGTATACATAGTTGCTACACATTGTCCACTTTTTGTTTTTTTCTTATCTCCTCCGTATATTGTAAACACAAATTTAAAACATAATTATCCCTTCACAGTTTTCCGTAAAGTGGGCCCAAACTAAACATATCTCGGCACGAGATTCCACGTTACTTCGATACCCTATAGAACAATCAAACTAATAAAATAACACTAAATTATTGTTGTTGTCTTTTATTCATTTCCGTGTGCATACTATGCATTGTTAAAACATGATACATCTACAAGAACATATGGAAGAAACACGATAAAAATAGAGCAGTGGTTGCTTTTTAATTGGTTTATACGTCAATGATACATACGTGATTGATTCAATGGTAGTACGTGCATTCATGATACACGATGTCTCAGCCGTTCAAGGCGATATATTAGATAGGTAAGCTATTTATAGTTCCAAACCCCCTATTTACTGCCTAGTTTCCGAGTCATCAATGGCTACACATATTCCCTGACTTACACCCTTCTCCATTTTAATTCCACGAGATTGCAGTCTTCTTCAACTACCCATTAACTTTTAAGACTGGTGAATTATAAAAGGAGGATCGACAAATCTTCTCCGACGGCGATGCTAATACGAAATGAGATCGTCCAGATGGTTCTGCTAAGAAGGTATTACACGAGGGGCTGGGGCGACAGTTACGACGAGTCCCCAGGGAGACGTAACACATCAATTAAAGCGACAGGGATCATTTCCCATCACCCGCCCACACCGCCATTATTTATATTATGTCCGGGAGAAATTCGCAGAAGTGCCGTCGAGCGCGATATTGTACAGGTGAAACCCCCAATCTTCAGCGTATATGGTGGATCAACGAGGCCATCGTGAATGCAGACAATGTTGCCACATTTGTTTTAATGCGACGTAGCTTTTAAAAGTCTACATTAGTAAGGCCATGACATAAAATTTAAGAGGCCCCGTTACCATTTATTAGAAATTCGTAGAAGTGTCGTCGAGCGCGATATTGTACAGGTGAAACATCTATCTTCAACATCTATGGTGGCCCAAAGGGGTCATCGTGAATGCAGAAATGTTAGTCAAATTTATTTTAATGCGACGCAGATTTAAAACGTCTACATTAAAAGTCGATATATTCACAATATGACCATGACATCAAACTTCAGAGTCGTCGCTACCATTTACTAATATGTATTAGTATTTGTTTTTTAATTAAGCGATGGTGACTATACTTTATTATAGATGAAAATACTCTGTATTCAAGATTGACGGTTTAAAACTCCATAGCTTTCCGTGGGTTAGTTATAATTAGCTATTCCGACTGAAAGTCAGTCTAAACCTTCAACAAATCATTTCAATATACTGGTAGGCCCGTGCAGTCTTGAGTCTAGTTCGCACTGACATAGTCTGGGATGTCATAAAATAGATTTTAATCATCAACTGACGATTGTTAAAGGCATCACAGATGGTTGACCGAGCTAGTGGTCTAGCACTGTTTTACCTGAAAATAAATGCATTTGTTTTGACTACACAAGTACTTTATACAACCAGTTACTTATTCCATATGTCTCACTAGTTATATTATCACTAGTTATAATAAATGGTGCCAGTAAGGTATTTTGACCGTATTCATTGAGTAGAGTTATCTCCCCTAGTCAGGAATTTATAGGAAATGTGAGATTGGATGTATTTTATACTGGTTATACCAGGAAGTGTTTACAGCAATACAATTTTACCTATCCTACAGCAGTAAAAAGATATTTGGAGGTACAATAGCAATTATGTGTACGCTAAGAGCATGTACTTTGCATGTTTAACTCTAATTCCGTCCAAAATAACAACTTAACCTGTGTCAGACTGTGATATTATGCCTTTGAACACGACCACCAGATCATCTATACACTACAAGTTCAATTCATAATACAACATCAACAGTGTTAAAATTCCTCCTAAACACTACCACCATATCATCTGTATCCTCCAAGCTCAATTGTATTTTTGTATTTGGGTTTAGAGTCACTTTCAAGTTTCTTTCACTTACATCATGACTTGTCAGTTTAGGGCAGGAGGAAACCCGCAACATCTGTAGAGCTGAATATTACAGTAAACATGCAAACACCAGCTGGTACTGACAGACCAAGGACGATAGTATCTGCATTGCCACTCTACCAGCTGGCTACAGAAGCATCGTATCTATCAATATCGCGTCAGAAAGGTAACCTTTGCCAACATTGATGCCAGGCTCCCGGGACGGGATTTGAACTCGGGTCCAACATTCTACCACTGTGCTACCACCCACCACCCATCATTTAACACGACCACCAGATCTTCTGTACCCTCCAAGCTGTCAATCCACATACACCAGCAACAACAGTATACCGGTAAGTCTATTAAACAAAACTCCCTCCTTCGCAGTATGTCGTCAATGCGAAGACTATCAAACACCCGACACAAAGGCACAACGAACAAAGCTCTGCCGATCATAAAACCATGACAAGTTTTGTCACTCTGAAGAATGGGCGTGAGTTTGCACTTTTCGGCACATTTCTATGCAAAATGTCTTCGCACTTGGATAGTCAAATAGTTGTGCAATGTCTGCATGCAGTCACTCGCGACAAGACATCCCATTAAACTCCCATTGAGAAGCACATTAAAAAACATAAATGTAATTCATCCGTCTAGAAGCCTAGAGATCTGTCATTTCCCCGAACGCGGATGTCGTCACATATGAATAATCCGTGAAAGGAGAAATGCGCATTATCATAATCATAGCCGACACATTATCATAATCATCTCCGGCATATTGTCATAACCATCTCCTTTCCAGATACTGGGTCAGAGGTCGTTCGTGTGGGAGGATGGGGTGTGTGTGCGTGCATGCATACATACATGTGCATGTGTATGTTTTATAGGGTATTCTTTGGGATTCTTTTTTGTTTGTTTTTATTTTAATTGGGGTTTAGAGTCACTTTCAAGATTATTTCACTTATATCACGACTTCAGTATAGGGCAGTGAGAGTGAATATGGAGTCGCTGCGGGAATCTTTCCAGTATAGGGCAAGAGGAAACTCATAACATCCGTAGTGCTGAATGTTGCAGTAAACCTGCATGTGTTTGTGTTTGTCAGTGTGTGTGTGTGTGTGTGTGTGTGTGTGTGTGCATGCTTGCATGTGTGTGTCTCTATTATATAGCATGGCGGTGGCTTGGGTTTAAAATCAAGGTCTGTAACACTAGCAATGGAAAAAGAAAATCAACACCTGGTACATATATTTTATTCCTCCGCCCACCACTGAATACAAAAGTTCTCATATAAACCTTCTTTTCACCAAATTCTTATATTTTGTGTTTCCATGTGTTTCCTGTACATTGCGAGATATTTCTTTTGTTTTAATTATTCATGAAAATGTGAAACAATGGTCTATTAGTTGCATCCAAAAGATGCGCTGATATGTTGTAAGGGAAAGAACTTGGTAAGTGAAGGAAGCACATGTAAAATATCGATTCATTCTCTGGAGTGTGTCAAGTTAACTATCAAAGAGGTATATACTATTTCATTTTTATTTATTATTATACAATACCCATCGAAGAATAGATAACAGTCATTAGCAAATGTATAGTAAAATTATTAAGTACAAGTGGGTTACTATTTCACAATTCAGTAAGAAATAATTCCCCCAAAATTAAGAGTTCTTGTAAAAAAGCATTCACAGTTGTTACCTAATGTCACAATCAACCTGATCAACATACGTCGTTCATTTTGAAAGCCATAATCAGTGAGTGAGTAAGTGATTATGGAGTTTAATGTCGCTGCAGGAATCTTTCACCCATTTGCAACGAGTGGGCTACAGAATTACGCTATTAACCAATCAAAATGCAAGTTTTAGGAGACCGGCCAATCAGTGGAAAGTATGAGACTCACCGCTAGCAATGCAGCTGGTGTTGTCGGGCAGTGTTTAATAGGACCATCTTTTCTGCCATCTGAAAACAATAACATTATTGATAAAGTCTGCACAATATCATAATTTAATTTAATTTATTTTTCAAGATTTGTTTTCACTTTGACAATAACTGGGCTGGGAACTAAAACGTACATGTTATAAATTGAAGAATTTGACAAGCGAGTGATTATGGACCTTCACGTCACTGAAGGAATCTTTATCCATTTGCAGCGATGAAGTTTTCGCGGCATATGTGTTCTAATGAAGATAACAATAAAGGAATGAGTGAGTGAGTGAGTGAATATGGAGTTTAACGTCACTGCAGGAATCTTTCACCCATTTGAGATGAAATATGAATGAATGAATGAAAAATGAATGAATAAAAGAATGAATAAATGATTAAGTTGCTGCATTAATGGCCATAAAAGTGAAAGGTTCTGACGATAAGATACCACATGAAGGATATGGACAAAATAATTCTCCACACGACCAACACTTATCATAAAATACAAATTTATTAATTAGATAATAGTGACATAATGAAAAAGTACTGCAAGTGAAACTTTCCTATCGCTCGTATGTCAGTTTAGATGGGGCTAATCATAGACTTTCGTGATCCAAGTCTCCTATCTCTCACCTGGTGAACAAGCACACTTCTCAGGACATTATGTGGGTTGGTAGAGATTGCACAAGGTACACAATACAAAACTTAATAATGGACACGTACACTTATGTCAGGGTTGGAACTTAACTTTAAAACGTACTCGCCCGAATAATGATAATAATAACAAAACATGAAATTTCGACTCGCCCATAGGATACCTTTAACATTACGAAAAATGGATCAGGCCGTCGGGCGAGTGGGAACTTCTAACCGTTATGTTGAACCACAAGTAGACTATTCCAAGTGTATACAATAATAACAGAATGTTGTTTTTCTACACTCCAGGGTATCCTTTCAATGCAAAGAGAGTGCTATGGTCTCTTAGTGGATAAGAGCACTTCGTGAAAGGATACCCAGGGCTCTAGTTTAACATATGCCTGATATAAATGGGTGAGTTAAATTGCACTGCAGCCAACCTATTTTTTAACATCTAGCACCTTTGGTGCCTTTGTAACTTAAAATGTTAAGACTGGAGCCCTGCAACCATCAACATAACATTGTTTTCCTCTCTCAATTAGTCAATGATTACACGATAATAAATAAGTACTACCGGTAAGTCAGCGATCGAAACTAACTTTAAAACTTACTAGCCCTAAATAGTGATACAAATAACAAATGTTATGAAGTTCTACTATAGGATACCTTTAGCATTGGGAGAAATGGCCTGGGCTAGCAGACTAGTGTTAATTTCGATCCCTGACTAAGTAAATTGAGAGATACCGGTAATGATTTTATTAAGTAAATTGAAAGATAGTTAGAGAAAATCCTGGGAATAATCGGCAATTGCAAAAGGAATTCCTGTTGGTAAATCTCTACAGTGTTCGAAATCATGAAAATAACGAGGGGATCATACTCCATAGGCCCTATGTTAAAGGTGGTAAAATCTGTGATTTTTGGGGGGTCACACGGATACCTTTAACATTGCAGATTTTCAAATGACCCCCGGACCCCCTATTAATTCAAACTCAATGAGAAATCCAATGTGAGATGTGACATACCTAATTCATACAGATTGCCGTTGTAGTGAACAAATGCCACAAAGTGGGGATTGACCTCATCATTCCTAGAAGGAGCCTGAAAATTAAAGATCAGAAATATTTGCATTTTATATAACTTTCTTACTCATGTCCAGGGCTCTGGACTAACATATGCCCGACGTACAGGGGCAAGTTAAATTCCACTGCGAGCAACCTACTTTTTAACATTTTGCACCTTTGTTGCCTTTGTTACTTGCCCTGACTTGCTCTGCGGGCAAGTAACTCAAAATGTTAGTCTAGAGCCCTGCATGTCATTGTAACCTGTATAAACATATCCAGAATTATTGTTATAAATAAATAAAAATATATTTTTAGTAAGTCACTGCCTGTATTAAAATAAAATACAACATTTTCATTATTATGATTTGAATGTATCCATTAACACACTCCATGCTGAAGGCAGCTGGAGATGCACTAAAGAGCAGTGTCTGTGCCTAATCCAGCAGGGTTAAATGAGTGAGTGAAGTATTGTCACAACAGGAATCCCCCCCACCACCAATGCATGATGAATTTTATCTAATGAAAGCAGCTTTAAAACCCACATATTTTAGATTGGATTCAGTGTTTTGGTTTGGTCAAATGGGAGGCAAATGGGGAAAATGGGAGGAAAATGGAGTCAAGGTTTGTCTTTATTTACATTACATCCACCGACACCTGCTACTGTTTACATGGACGAGGTTGAGATAACATGATCCCATTTCTAATTTTACACCACAAATCCTGTCTATAGTCTTCCTAATCTATCGTCAGGTTGGTCCTAGTTTTAAATAAGGACATGAAAGTAGCATCATTGTTCCTCTACAAGTCAGAAATACCAGATATCCTTTACTGAACGACACTAAATTGCACATCAAAATCACCATGTCCTAACTGACATTATTAACATTATTAAACAATACTTTTGGTGCACTTTATTTTATTAATTTTATAAATTGTGGTTCTATTTCACTAATATCACGACTTGTCAGTTTAGGGACAGGAGGAAACCCGCAACATCCGTAGCGCTGAATGTTGCAGTAAACCTGCGAGCACTGACTGGTATTTACAGACAAAGGATATCTGCATTGGCACTCTACAGATAGCGCATCCTATCAACATTGCATCAAAAATGTAACTTTCGTAAACATTGATGCAAGGCCCCCTGTACTGGGGCGGGATTTGAACTCAGAACCTTTGGCTCCAAGGTCCAAACATTCTACCACGACTGCGATACCACCCTGCCCTTTTGGTACATACAATTGTTTCTGATTTTTCTATTGTCAATTCTCTGAAAATTAATCCTGCAAACAATGTGAAGTACCGTGCTCCCTCGATATAACGCCCTTCGATGCACCGCAGATTCGGATACAAAAAAAATCCCTGTGGATTATAAAAAAATAAAAATAAATAATTTTTTTTTTCTCCAATTGATATAATGCGGGTGGCATGTCATGGACCACACATTCAGCGTTATATCGAGGGAGTACTGTATTTCAATATTTATTAAATTAAAGGGAAGTAACTAAAATTACAAGTAAATGTATGAAACAAGGCAAGGGATTCCTCTTTCCAGTGAATCATTAAATGTAATATTTCCCGGTATATTTGGTAATTGCATCATCTGGTTTTATCATTCCTATTTATACATTAGCATAATCAACAAGGTATGTGTTGCATCAGCCAAGCATGATACAAGCTCAAACATTTTAGCATTACACATAGCACCAGTAACTACAGACAAATACATACACAACAACTCCGAACAATGAGAAACAAGAATTCTTTTACTTTCTTGTCCAAATTGGTATGTTCGGGTTTAAATTTTTTTATTTTTATTGTAATTATGTTCATTGGTATTAAATAATTAAAGACTTAGAACTATAATGGTTAGAGCATTGAACCAATGTAGTATTTACCATATTTCCAATTAAGAAAGTAATGATGAAACATGGTGAAATTATGCAAATAGTTGCGATAGTTGAAAATACTATTGCGATAGTATTGCAATATAAGTCTTTTGAAGACTAATTATTTGTAATATAGTGGCTAATGTACATATAACTGATATTTAGTGAATAAAATGCAATAACAATAGTGTGTTGTTATCATTTGATTTAATCCTAAAATCAAAATATTGTTAAACAAACATTTCTCTGAAGACCATTTTCATTTAAACTTTGTGAAATTCATGAAATACCCACTCTGCTCGAGGGTTTTCAACTAATTTTGTCTTAGTGTTTAAAAATAGTACACTATCAATAGTTGATGGTACTTAGGATACCTTTAGCATTGGGAGAAATGGCCTGGGCTAGTTTTAATTTTGATCCCTGTTTACACCGTCATCTCTGTCTGACAGGACACGAATGAGGCGGGCACCACGCCTCGGTCGACAGAGGGCGATGATGCGGCTGGCGACGTAGAGGCGACGGACGAACCTTTTTCACTCAACTTCACAGCTAAGAAGAAGAAGAGGAAGAAGAAGAAAGTGGACTTTGGAGACCAAGGCAAAGAGGAGGAGAACGAAGAAGGTACGCTGATGGTACATTCCTCATGGAGTTTAGAAGGAAAACTAGGGTGTATGGCAGTTGAGTTTGAATCCAATCCGGTTCCTCAGTATCGTCTCCTTATTGTGGAGTAGTCGGAGAAACACGGGCAGTGCTGGTGCAGATTTACTGCAGCCCCATGTGCTACAGTGTTGCAGGTTTCGTCCTGTAATCTGACAAACCGCATTCGAGTGAAACAATCAAAAGGGACTCGTACCTCCAACTAAGATGTACAAATAAACAAATAAAACATGCAATTCAAAAAAAAAAAAAATGGATGATTTACAAGATGAACAATACTGGTATATGAATTTGTTGTCATTTGAGTGGAAAATATATTTATTTGTTATTTAGATGAAACATGTGTAGTTGTTGTATTTTAGATGATATCACCGATAAAGATGCCAAAGGAGGTGACACTAAGGTGTGGATTGCCTCAGACAGGGATTATACATATGATGAGGTAAGATTTTGAACTGGTCATGGAACGTTCTACTTTCATAGATGCATGTCTAGTTTCTACTTGCATAAGGAAGATAGCTTAAAACCTTTTGCATCTTAGTTTCTTCAAAATTTAAATGTTAACTTTTTAGTAGGAGTAAATCGGTGGAAAAACAAAAAGAAGGAAATTAATATTTTTTTCTAAGCCATGTAATTAATCTTGAAGAAAGAGTTGTATTTAACATTATCTTTGTTTGTTCAGTTGCTGACACGGGTATTTGATATAATGCGAGAGAAGAACCCCGACATGGTGGCTGGGGAGAAGAAGAAGTTTGTGATGAGACCACCTCAGGTGCTGAGAGTTGGAACCAGGAAAAGTTCCTTTGCCAACTTTGCAGACATTTGTCGACTGTGAGTTCTCCAATGACTTCCTTCGTACAAGAGAAGAAAAATAAATAAATTATATTTTGGTATTTTTTATCTCGTTTAGAAAATACAGAACAAATATATGGAAATAATGAAAATCGGTGGGATAGTCTGGTATAGATTATAGTTGTATTGCTTTAGATGATTATGCATGTAAGTAAAAGGTAGTTTTGTTATTAACAAGTTGTTGTTTTTATTTACAGTTTACACAGACAACCAAAGCATGTCCTTGCCTTCCTGCTGGCAGAATTGGGAACAAGGTGAGACAACTCTTAAACTTGGAAGAAGAAATATATTTTTTTAAATATATTAGCTCTGTTGAGTTATTATTCTGAGTAAATTACAATCAAGATCATTTGTCATTGCATATAGCTGAAAGAATCTTGCATCAAAATTATTAAGCAATAAGCATATACTAGCCCATCGTAAATATTAGAACATTGCCAGTTACAAAAGAGAATTATACTTACTTAAGGACTTTTTGTGAACCAGTTAGTAAAATATTAATCTAAATTCAATATTGATTGTGTGATTGTTTATTTTACAGTGGATCTGTTGATGGCAACAATCAGCTGATCATACGAGGGAAATATAATCAAAAGCAGATAGAAAATGTTCTCAGAAGATATATTAGTGAGTGTGACTGTTTACGATATGTATTTGTCCTGTTACGATATGTATTTGTCTTCTTACACCACAAACAAAATCGTCATTTTCTGTTGTGTGGGTGTAAATATATCCTATTTAATAATGTTTGATAGACTTGAGAAATATCTTCGTGCAAGGGAGATAACTGTCATTTTCCCAACATTGTATGTTAAATATTTTACGTCGGACAAGATCAATTAATGCATTCGATAATGTACTAAAGACGATGCACATCTTTGTGTAAGGGAAATAATTCCTTTTCCCAACATTAATGCATTTTATTATGTATGAAATACATCTTTATGTAAGTGAGGTAACTCCTTTTCCCTAACATTAATGTGTTCGATAATGTACAAGCAAAACTTGATAGGCATTTAGTGCAAGGGAGTTAACTCTGTACCCATTGCCCCTATTTTTAATAATGCAATGTTGATTCCCGTTGCAGAGGAGTATGTGACGTGCCACACGTGCAGATCTCCGGACACCCTCCTACAAAAAGACACGCGGCTGTTCTTCCTCCAGTGCGAGACCTGCGGGTCACGGTGCTCGGTTGCCAGCATCAAGTCTGGCTTCCAGGCCGTCACCGGGAAGAGAGCAGCGATCCGTGCCAAGACCAGTTAGCTGTCGCTCAGGGGCAGTCCTGCGTCGCAGCAAATCGTGAAGACGTCTATGTGAACCACAAGTTGTCGTCTGAGGGGCTCACAGCTGATATTTAGTCGAGCCCAAATGTCGTGAAGAAATGGGATGGTTGCATGGCCTTATCTCGCTTTAATTTTACAGGTCGTTAATTAGTTTGCTACGTGAATTAACCTTTTCAATGCTGGAAGCAGCCAGAGATGCTCTAAAGAGGCTTGGCAGTGTCTAATCCAGCAGGGAAAGGGTTAAGAGGAAGTGATCTGTTGTCGAGGCTTTTGTTAATATACAAATACTCCAGTAGACACGATCATGTACTTTCAGTTTCTCTTCCCCTGTTCACGACCACATGCAATTCGGTGTTTGCTTTAACCTGTAAGAGGTATTCGCATAGAGGATGATTACATGCCGCTTTTCATTATCTGGTCTTGTCAATCGCGATCGAAAATGTTAACTAAATGTCAGAGCCACAGTGGCTCAATGGGTTGAATCGTTGCGTATGGGTGAACTGTTCCTGCTGCAAAGTAAAGCACTAATTCATTCATTCAATGGGTTGAATCCTGCCAGCAATGTGAATTGAACAACTATTAATTATGGTCTGTTCATTCCCATTGTTCATTAATATGTCCATTTGTATAGCGCCAAACTCCACTAGGTATGTTAACTGCTATCATAAGGGTGTTCCGTTTAAATGTAAACGTGAAAGTACTTACCAGTGTGATTAACCCTCTCCATGCTGGAGGCAACCAAACATTACCTATAGAGGTGTGGCAGTTCCTAATCAGCAGCGAGAGGGTTAATTAAATCAGGAGTTTGATAACATTTGACAATTTTCGGTAGTGGTGACAGCCAGTGACGTTGTCCGATTGTAGAGAATTGTAATATAGTTGTATTTTAATTACAAATGCTCATAATTAGATGGACCAGCTGAGACATGGAGGATCTGAACAGTTGCAGAGGACAGCCTGTGTTGTAATATTTTCATCTGTTCAACAAATCATTGCTGATGAATGTACATACTCACTGATCATGCATAGTGTACAGTGTCTTTATAACATTCTCTGGAATAGTGTATGACTCTCAATACTGTGTTTGATCCAAATAAATTCATGAATATAAATCTTGTCTGTTTTGGCCATATATTATTTTCAGGACACCCTTTCTTTTCTTTTCTTTTTTAATTTGCGTTTCAGGGGCGGATCCAGACTTTCAGGTTAGGGGGGGGCTCAAAGTGCATTTTAGAGGGGGCTCATAATTTCACCATAA
>JAVCKZ010057202.1:0-16261 GCA_034780755.1 Lepetodrilus elevatus | reverse complement strand
TCAAAATATTTGGTGATCGTTATATAAACAGATTTTTTATTACTGGTGCAATATTTTTAATTTTTTAATTTTGGTTATGTAGAATGAAATTAGAAAATGATTTTTTTTGTTTTTCATTCCATGAAGTATTTACCGAGGTAATCTACAAAATAGGGGGGTCAATGCATTTCATGCCAAACTATAGCAGGAATGGTATGTGTAACAGAATCATGTTAATCCTGGGATTCGAGTCCAAGTTGCCTGGATTGTGAGTCCAACACTCTCGACAGCCAATGCAGTAACCCTGCTGACCAGAGGCCAGTAGAAATATTCTATGTACACAGCTACTTTTGATGTTAAATATTGTGGTTTTTTTCTGTAGTGTGCGATGCATGCGGAGTATGAATCACAATACGGACGAGCTCCCACACCAGACCGAGGACAAGAAGCACTGTCAGTACATGCACCAGTTTGGCAACAAGATCTACTTGTGCAAGGTGAGTCAGGCTGTCGCCGTGGCGATAGGTCAGTGGTTTGAGTCTGGCGCTGAGATTGTGAACCATTTTTTTAGTACAATTTCATTTTTTTTTTTTCACAGGTACATGTACAATTTCATGCTCAACTCAAAAGTTTTGTTCACAAATTCCCATAAAATTTGAAATCGTACTAAAAAAAGGTTCATAAACTTGGGGCCTGATTTACAACTGCAGCAGGATATTCCACTGAACTAGCTCTATCAAACCTGGTATTTATTAAATAATTATTTTATTTTTATTTTTACAGAAATGCATGCACACAAAAGGACAACGAAGGATTGTCGTGCCAAAGACATCGTCGTCTGCTGACAGCAGTTGGGTTGGTTTCGGGAAGTACATTTGGTCTGGGTAAGTTTTCACACGTTCTTGTAGAGCCATTCCTCTATGAGTAGGAGTTATTTCCCTTGTTAGAGTTATTTGCCCTTGTTGAGTCTTCGCATATGGACTCACTATTGCCCTTATTGAAGTAGTATGTTCATTTCATGAAAAGTTTCTTTACATTCTAGACATAATATAGTCCAAGGAGTTTACCAACATATGAAATAACCTACCTGTGAAATATATATTTTATGACAAATAAATTGTATAAAGAAATTTTATTCATCTGTCCCCGATATTACGAAACCGCGGGGTTCAATGATTTCAAGTTCCCAGTAATGTTTTGGGTGTTTTTGCGCCACTCACTATCGCCCGTGTTTGTACAGATACATACTGGAGTGTCCAAACTGTGGCATCATCTATCGCAGTCGTCAATACTGGTATGGAAACCAAGATGAGGAGAACGTCGTCCACTCAGAGGTCACTCATGTCTGGCCAGAGGTCAGTAGACTGTCAATTTCCAATTCATGCATTTTTTATGAGCATATAGGTTCGTCCACATTGTCAAATTCTTAGCACATTATATTTGTCCTTGGTCCAAAACCATGTCATTTAAATTTTATAGGAACATAACATAAACATAACATCTTCATCAAAAACTATTTTATTACTCAATCTAATTTTATATTATCTGTATCAAGCCTGACAAAATGGAAAATAAAGTAAATTATAAAGAAAGAATTATAACTCAATGTTTTATTAGTTAAAATGGTCTATAAATACCAACATCACTAGGAGTGTATAACTAACATTGAAAGTGTATTATACATTTATATGTTACTGGAAATTGTTATCTGCACTGTTCTGATTTCTAGCTCCATGTTAATTGGATACAATGCTTCACCTTTGACCTGAGGCCTGTTCAGGAGGGCGAGTTTACGCGAATTCACGCGTGAAATCTCCTTAGCAACGTTCATACTTCATATGTGACGTCACGCGTGAACTCGTGTAAACTCGCCATCCTGAACAGGCCTCTGTTGTCTCAGTGAGATTCAGTTGATGCATTTGTTTCACTTTTGACCTTTGACCTCCTTTTGTCAGAGCAACCTGGGGCTAGATGGTACCCACAATGCAGCGCGCAAGGTTCTGGACAGTCTGCACGTGATGGCGGACACAATCAGTAGCGTGAGCGCCAAGCCCACCAAGTTCCTGGCCGAGTGGACCGCCGACCAAATAGCGCCGGCATACTGGGTGCCAAACTCACAGATCCTGGTAAGAGACTTCTCACTGTGTTTGGTTTAGCCCCTCACAGAATGTATTAGACTCCCTGTTCTGGGACACAGAACAGTGTTCCGGAACAGAGAACGTTGTCCTAGAACGAGTCAAACACGCATTTGGGTGCTGTTCTTGCTCCCATATCTCACACTACCTCGGTTGCTGGAACAAACGGTTGCACGAAAAGAACATTTTGCCTCCCTCGTAAGTGTAGTTTCTCTGCGATTTCTAAACAATAACGAATAGAGTAGGAGCGAAATTACCTATCCTATTTTTAAACAAGGTACTTCTGAAGAAATCTTTGCAAAATAAAAATGTGTATTAAACTTACACCCCCCGCTTACATTCTTTGCCGGAAGTGAATCCATTTTAACTGTACTTTACTGCTATTTACTGTTCGAGACTCAGGAACTTTTTCCACTGTTCCGGAACAGTGGTGAACACACTCACAGATACTGGTATGAGACCCCTCACTAGGGGGCTGCTCCTTTCTAGCTGTACTTTCTGTCCGAGACATGCGCAGTTACAAAGGATCAATACCGCACAGTTTAAAATTCTGCACATGTCTCGGACAGAAAGTACAGACAGAACAGCTAGAAAGGAGCAGCTAGCCCCTGTGTTTGATATAGCCCAACTCGCAGATACTAGTAAACGTCTCAGTGTGTTTGATTTAGCATAGAATGATGTCATAGTGCATTGATATGACCGGCACTGGTACAAGACTTCTATGGGGGTGGGTGGTAGTAGCGCAGTGGTAGAACGTTGAGAAATAACCAACATTGGACATTTCCTATATTTCCAGAATTGCACCAAATGCGAGAAGGACTTCACTCGCAACGAGCAGAAGCACCACTGTCGAGCGTGCGGCCGAGGTTTCTGTGACGAGTGTTCGCAGCAGAAGCGGCCGGTGCCAGAGAGAGGCTGGGGGCCGGAGCCAGTCCGTGTGTGTGAGGAGTGTGCCGCAGGTAAAGCTGAAGGTGGGGGATTATTTTTCTAACTATCCCTCTCTGGCTAGGTAGCCATTACAGCAGCAGCGTTAACCCTCTCCCTGCTGGATTAGGCACAAGTACAAGTACTGCCATTTAAAGGCATTTTTGGTTGCCTACAGCATGGAGAGAGTTAAACCATCACCATAACAGTGTTAAAGAGTTTGACACAGCAACAAACAGTATCTAGGCAAGCAGTTATCTTTTAAGAAAGGCTGGTAAATGTTTGCGAAAAAAATATTTTTAGAGCACAATTTTAAAAAAGAAATTGAAAATATATTTGAAAATGTTTTAAGATATATTTTTGAAATACCAAAAATAATTATATTTCTCACAGAAAAGCCGTAACTCGTTTCTGTTTTGTTTTTCTTTGTGTGCGTTTGACACTGTCTGCTGTTCTGTCTGCAGGTGCTGCCTCCAGAGATGGTGAGGCTGTGGTGACTGCCAGGAAAGTGGGGGAGGTGGTGACGTCCACCTTCGGCGCTATGGCATCCGCCATCGACTATCCTCTTGGTGAGTCGGCGCGACCTGGCCTCAAGATTTCTCCATAATTAATCAGAATTTAACTGTTTTAGTTTTATACATATGATGCAGTTTTTAAGTTAACAATTGGAAGTTCTAAAAAAAATTGTTTGCAACAAATACAAATTTGTCATTTTTAATAGTAACTTAAATTGTTTACATTATGTCTTGGCTTTATTCAGAGACCATTTTTGAGATTACCATGTTATTTTTAAATAATTTACCATGGGTATCACTACCTGCCGCTATATTACTTTATCTTCATTAAAGATTTTCACATTGAAACTACCATACACATCATTCTCATTGGATTAAAACCATGAATTCTTTATCATTTTACTTTTGAAATTTTGTTACGACTTTGTGTAGAAAGTTTGAGAATGTTTTCGCACATTGCAGGAGATCTACGAGATGTTTTTTATTTTTGGAATTGTTACAATCTTGTGTAGAAAGGTTGAGAATGTTTTCGTACATTGCAGGAGATCTACGAGATGTAATTATTTTTGGAATTGTTACGATCTTGCGTACAATGGTTGAGAATGTTTTCGCACATTGCAGGAGTTCTACGAGACTCGGCCCGCCCGGCCTACTGGACCCCAGACGAGGAGATTGTGGCGTGTTCCGTGTGTTCCGAAGCCTTCACCGCCAAACTGGCCAAACACCACTGTCGGGCGTGTGGTCAGGGCGTGTGCAGTGGCTGCTCCCCCGCCCGTCTGCACGTGCCCAGCAGGGGGTGGGACTACCCCGTCCGTGTGTGTAGCAAATGCCAGAAGAAGAAGGAGAAGCTGTGATCAAGGAAGAGGAAGAGAGGAGAAGAATTTTCGGAATTTTTAGAATTTACTTTAGCCCAGGTCCTACTGAGAGGCACTTCATTTATAGAGGATTTTTGTAAAGATATATATTTCAGAATTTGAGAGTTTTTATTTTATTTTTCAGGTTTCTAGAGGATTTTTTTTTATACTTTTCAGATTTCTAGAGTGAATATTTATACTTTTCAGATAATTTCTAGTGATAATTTAGAACTTGTCATGACTATCGAACTCGACTGGTAATCTGTATGTAGTATTTATTAGTGACTTTTATTTTTGCGCATAGGAAACTATTAATGTGAATGGCATGCAATTATTAAATTATTATTATCATTATTATTGTTATTTTAAATTGTTGATAAATTATTTGGACGTTTTTGTCATTTTGTTTAAGTCTATTTAAACTCCAAAGAAAAAAGAAATTGAGTAAACAAATCTTAAGTCTAAATAAATTATGTTAGAACTAGAACTATGAACTATGAAATTATGTAAAGTAATTCAAAATTGTATTTACTACAGTGCCTTTGATACAATCTCGGTAACACTGGTTTGTGTGAAAATTCGGAACGTTTATAGCGGAGCGCGGTAAGTTGGTCGAGATGTCGCAGGTTTAAACCTATCTGATGCGATCACACAGCACTCTTTGGGTTAACCTTCTAGTACATTAACCCTCTCCCTGAGATGCCCTAAAGAGCTGCATAATCCAGCAGGGAGAGGGTTAAATGGCAACTTGGGTTGTATACTCCCAAGCGTACTGAGAAGGTGAAATGAGTGCACATTGAACCATTAACAAATTTTTAATTTATTTTTATTTTATGCTTAGCATCACTGTGAGAAACGCTGAGTACTCCCCAGGGAGTTGAAAAAGTCAAATGTGTGCACACTGATAATTTCACCGGGGTAATAATGTAGTGCAATGAGATTTTCTTTTCAAACAGACCTGGCACATTATAAATATGCACATTTTTATTATTATTATTATTACCGTATTATTATTATTAATTTGTTGTTCTATTTGTCATAATTTGAAGAGTGTTTGCAGTGTTCAAGATTATTATTTCCTTTGCCTGCTTGATCTTTGTATATGCACTGTAAAATAATTATTTTGAATTGAATTTGAATCACGGAATAACTATTCTTCAGCGTCCAGCATGTGCACTCAGTAGGTACTGGGTACTAGATAAAAAATTAGATATTTAGTTAGTTTATTATTATGTCCGATGTTATTGTCTTTTTCCAATTTGTGTTGATTTTGAACATTCCACATATTTAATCAAGATTCTTTAGCTCAATTTGTTTACAGATATATCATGTGTTCTTCGATATAGTGGCAAACAGAATATGGACATGAACTGGAGAATTAGCAATTTAGTTTTCCTGTGTATTATTTTGTGTTGTAGGCATGATACTAGTGTTTCAAGAACTCTGATGTCTGTGAAACGTACATTTTCATACCGTGGCCTGTGTTATGTTATGTTATATATTATTATTATTATTAATAATAATAATATTAGTAGTAGTAGTAGTAGTAGTATATTATTATTATATTTCTTTTGGTTAAGGAATTAATAACTCAGCATAGAAGGTAATGAAAGTTATAAATTGTATTTTTTATTCAATTTTGTTTCAAATTGGGTAAGGTATGTCACAGACATAAAGAATTGTGTTCATGTCCATTATGGTATGGCAAGAATGAAAAGTCATCTTTGTATGTAAAGTATGTATCCATTTCTTTTGGTAAAATTTTATTTTATTTGGTTTGTAGACATTTTCGTACATGAGTTATTAAATCTACATTAAAAAATGTATCAACTCTAATTCTTGTAGGCATAGATTCAATTAAGTTTATGTATATACATCCCATGCTTCTAATTTTATATAGTTTTTACCAAGCTATACTATTATACCAATTTGCATTAGGTAACAGTTATTTAATTTCCTGGTTTACAGATCTACCAATCTTTCTCTTCTTTTTTTTATCGACTTTCGAAAATAGATACAATTATTTTTATTATATTAAACCGACAGTATACTAGTCTTTTGAAAAATATACTAATAAATGGTGACGGAAAAATTAATTTGGCCCATCTGAACAAAGAATGGCAGGCAATGGTAGACACAAAGTCAAAGACGATTTGATTTGTCACTGGCAAATATATATTTATATCTAAAGTCTACCAGGGAATCAAATAACTATAGCCGTAATGTAAATAAATTATATGAGCTTATCAAGTTGATAAAAATAATCATATCCTGTCAACTTTCTATATTTTGGTAACCAAGGTAACTAACATATCGCGACCATGATTTTTTTTCATGTCCATTTTTTTATCAGCAAACCAATATTTTTGTGTGCAATTTCTCCAAGAGAACAAGTTTATTAGACAGCACCTGAAACAAGTAGTTAATTAGTAATTGAATCAATTGCTACATACAAGAGTTTTCCTGCATACCATACTCCATCTATTAATTAAAACCGTCAAAATTAATATTAACGCTTGAACAAATAAAATGACTTTGTCCCTGATTATAAACATGCCCAATATTTCGTCAAATGTAATTTTTTTGTAATTATTAAAACACTATTTTTTTTCCTGATAAAAAAAATAATGACAATTTGTATGTACATTTACATACATACCGTTAATTAATTTTAAAACTTTATTTTGTTCTTTCAAAAAATATTAATATTGATCATTTTCATTATGCTTTTCTAGTAATGTTATCCCACAGCAATTTTAAACTCCATATTCACTCAAACACTACGAGTCACTAGTATTGTTATGAGCTAAAGAAAGATTTCATAGCAATAGTGGTATTATGGTAACTATCAAGTCAGACTAGCAATTTTACAGAATTATGTTCTTTCTTGGTTATCCACCTCAGGTAACCCAACTTTATTGCTCAGTATTTTACTATATATTAGTATTAATAGTCACAGTACATATGTTCAAAAAAATAGAATGTTTACCCTTTTTTTTGACAGTGTTACTACATATGCTTTGGAATTGTCAATGATGAAAAACTGCAGATTATGTGATATCCTATGTCATACTATCTCTACTGGCTTAACCCTCTCCCTGCTGAAGACAATTGGAGATGCCCTAAAGAGCAGTGTCTGCCTAATACAGCAGGGAGAGTTAACCATTATGTGGGACATCCCTGGTTTTCGACATGGAGAAGGTTACTACTAGTAGATGTATAGTTTAGATCCAATCATTCATGTTCATGTATCTAGTCAATTTCCCCTCTTCTGTGGAGAAAATAAAAAGTGTCTATTCATCTAACGTGAGTCGGCCAGCTAGTTGGGATGTTTCACTTCTTAATGCTGACACACCAACTGTGTTTATGTTAGGCCCCATTAAAGGTTGTACTGTAGTCTGGACGTAAATCAGAAAGTACACCATGCTTTTTCTATAGCAGGAAACACACCCCTCGATTTATCCCCAGTCTAACCGTACAACCTTTTTAGGTCCCAGGAGTGTGTTTAACGAAAGGGGTGTATATTTACGCCGGACGCAAATGACGCGAATTTGATTGTATTACGTCATTTACGTTCATTGTATTAGGTCATTTATGTCCGGTGTAAATATACACCCCTTTCGTGAAACACACCCCAGGCCTCTATATCACTATAGTCTGGGCATAAATTAGGACATGTCACGTCACGCTTTTACTATAGCAGGAAATTACTTATGCCCAGACTACGGTAACAGTACCATCCTTTTAGGTCCTAAAACGATACCCAGGAATCTAACTGATTGTCATTTGATAATTGTATTATACATTTGGTGTTCGCTTGCGATTTGGGTAGTTGCGCGTGGGTAGTTTTTATTTCCTTTCCAAGCATAGTGCTTCCATCTGTGATACAATTATGCTCCTATCTGCTTCAGGTGACCCGTGTATAATAACTAACTGTTGTTGTCGTGCAATTACATGTCAATTTATTAACTCATCTTTGTAATCGGTGTATAAATGATTTTGCTTTTTACAAGATTGATATTATTTAACTTTCTGCTTGATCATTAATTAACGGAGGATAGTGTTTTATTATCTTCATGTTTCAATGATGGATAGAGTTACACTAATAACATTTAGATTCTGATTGGCAGTATATTTATTTGTACCGGTACGTGTAATTGTTGTCTTACGAAACATACACAAACTGAACTGTTTTATTGATACTGGTCGCTTCTGTAAATGAATCGGCAACTTATTCTATCAATGCTAGAGAATCTTCTGGTAGCTATAATGTAAATAGATTTGACACACATGAGCCAGTTGTTCGAAGCCCGGTTAACGGTTGTTCGAAGCCCGGTTAAACCTTAAACGGGTCGTTAAAGTAGCTCCCTCCATAGGGTATAGTCCAAGTTTAACAACATGGTAAGATTACACAGGGCTTCGAACAACCGGGCCCAGATAGATACGAAGGTAAAGATGATATGTTTTAATTTTTCTCCCTACATAAGGAGATGATGTTATTTACGGTATTATTATTAACACATCATGATCTAGTTTTTGACGCAAGCTGAAGCAACTAACAATTACAGTAGCATTCAGTATACAACTGGTTGTAAATTAATTTAATTTGTCACACATATTGTATGCATTTGATATATATATCATCACATGGAAGTGTTGTCTAGAAGATAGCAGCACAGTGACTGAATTTCATATTATATTTAATCTAGTGTAAATTATCAATATCAATAGTTTGTAAAATTGCAATCCGAACATCCTGGCGTCATTTCTACTCTATTCGAGGTCTTGCACGGAACAACCGTTTCCATTGCCGACACCATGTTGGGTGGCAGAAAACAATCTGGTGATGTCGGGCAATGGCGGAAAATCCCATTTGTTTTGCCACCCACGATGCCATGTGACATATTGAGTGTCATCACATGCAAGACCTCAATTAGAAGAGTCGTCGTGAATTGGTTATATGTATTTCCACAGCGACGTTAAACTCCATAATCACTAACTCTATTAGAAATTACATGAGGATGTTCCGATTGATAAATTGTTTTTATGTGTTTTTCACCATCTTGTAAAACAATATAATTCTAGCACAACATTATTGGACTTTTGAATATTTCCACTAGTTATTGCTGTGCAATAAATAATTGATGTTTTATATGTATAATAATTATTGGTATGGATACATTTATACCGTTGACACACCAAAATCAGTTTTTTTACTGAAGTGCTTTGAATCGATTTGAATCGCTTCGAACTGGAAGTATGTCTCCATTGACACACCAAAACCACTTTGGGTTTTGATCCGGTTATGAAATCATTAGTTACGAAGCCTCAAAAACAAGCACTGACTATATGACGCTACATGAATTGTGATGTCATTATTAATAAAGCGTCACAATGGATACACTCAATTGTTCTTGTCACGTAACTAGAACCGAACCGCTTTACTACCAGTTCCCGTTGACACACCAAACAACAGAACTGAACCGACTTGTAACTTCCACATACATATGTGGTTTGGAATCGATTCGCTTTACAATCGATTTGAACCGTTTTTGGTGTAGCAACAACTGGATTGAAAGCAATTTGAAGCGCTTCGAAGGGCTTTGATGTTTGGTGTATCAACGGTATTAGTTTCAAGTAAATTTGCGGTCCTTCCTACATTTACTGGGCCAGATTTCTCGAGAGAAAAACTAAAAATTCAGCTCAGATTAAAACTCAATTTATATATCGTAACTGAGTTTTTTTTTATCCTTAGATGCAGTTTTCAGTTAACAATTGGAACTGAGTTTGTTTTTGAGAAATGCAACACAGATATTTTAGTGACCAACGTTCAATTTTCGAGAAATCTGGCACAGGTCTACAGCTGTTGTAAATACACAATCAGTTACCGAAAAATCTTGAATAGAAATAAATTAAATGATCTTGTAATTTCCAACAATATGGAGGCATCCGTGATGATTATGAAATGCTTGTACTTAGAAATAAATGTTCAATGATTAAATGATTAAAAATAAACATTCCCATAACTGCTTCATATTTGTCCTTGTAGAATAACAATGGAGATATGTTCAAGTATAAAATGTAAATAGATTTGCCATCCATCTGTACATTTTGATATGATGGAAAATGTCCCCGACTCAGTTAATACGAAATTTCTACATGCATGTAAAATATTAATGGAACAAGCCAGGCTTCACTAGATGCACCAAGACCGAATTTGTATATTTAACCAATATACAACTTATCAACCATAAATATAATTTTTGATCATTTTAATAAGCATATAATAATATAGTACCCCTGCAGGAATAATGAAACTTCCCGAAATGTCACTCTATGTACATTTCCAAGGACCCAAAATGTCTACTCACAATTTTCCCCACCAATCGAATAAAATTGAATACAAAGGCACATTGTGATCAGACATTGTGTGGGTGTTTTTACATGCAACCATCAATATTGTATTTTATCTAAAAAATAGCTAAACTGGTTCCCTGTCCCATGTACGCTTCATACGACTCTTGAGACAGTGGCTAGTTTGGTAAGCAGTTTGTAAGCCCTTGTGTCTTTGAATGCACCCCAGTTGTACTACGGATATTCATCAAACCGTACAATTAATTTATTGCTGCTGGTTGGTATCGAGATATTTCGAGCTATGCAGTTAAAATTTGAATTTTGTTTTCCCTTTAAAGTGAAATATAATTCAGTTCGTATCGGATGAAAATACTTTTCAAACAGAAACATTGCTAGCACAAGCTCAAATCTGAAATTTGTACCTGTATGCAATTTGACAAATTTTGTTAAATAATTGCATGATGAACAATGTAAATCGCATTCTTCACAGAATATGATAACTTCCTTCATTCCCCGTAATGAACTATGTATACAATGTAATTAGTACCCAAACTGTGGATCAATGCTCAATAACTGACGAGGGTTGCCTCTTATATCAAGACATTTTTCTGCCATTTTCCATGGTTTATTCCAATAAAACTATTGTGTTAAGTAATTAGAATAACCCACTCAATACGAGTGATTATAGAAAATATGTCCTTAGTGAAAATAGTGTGAAACATTAATTTCATTCGGGACATATTTTCTGTAATCACACATATCACGTGGGTTATTCTCAAACTCATTGTCAATGACACTGAAGACATTTAAAAAGATTATTAAAAAAAAATAATAGACAATTGGGAAAAAGATTTCCTCCGATATTTTTAAACAAGTACAAAGGAATAAATGCTCAATTTTCTTCAAGAGAGCTTGAATAAGGGCATCAGTACACAATGGGCACAAATTATTATGTATGTCTCGTTCATGTTTTGTGTACATACCTAGGAATAAAGGCTCTGGCTTAGATATCATGTTTTTGAATTTTGTCTTCTTCAATTTTGTTTACAGAATTTGCCACTTTACCAAAAATATCACATACCATCGATCAAGTCTTGAAAAAAAGTTTAGAATATTATTCTCTTGTATAGTACGCTCCCCCATGTGAGAGGTCAGTTTGGGGGGATTAAAAGTGTGCATTATACACAGGAAAGTACGGTATCTCCTTTGAATTTTAGTAGCATTTAATTTAATGTTGCTTATGCTGGTAAATTACATGGACACATTTAATCACAATCTGAATCCTGCTATTGTTATAAGGAATCTCAGATTGTCTTCAGCTGTGAAAAGGTTAAATTAATATACGGTAATTAAATTAAAAAGTGAAAAATTAGGTTAATGTATCTTTAACAATCTTTAATGACAAGTCATAAATACATATATACAATAGATACAAAACATGGACAATCAAAATATACACTCGACGAAAGACATGGACATGAAAGTAATGTATTATTTATTTTGTTATCACACATGTACAGACAAAAATGCCATGGTTCGTTAGCATATACACAAGGGGGCTGCTCCTTTCTAGCTGTTCTGTCTACTTCTGTCCGAGACATGCGCAGTTACACTGTGCAGTGTTGATCCTTTCTAACTGCGCATGTCTTGGACAGAAAGTACAGACAGAACAGCTAGAAAGGAGCAGCCCCAAGCCTATTTAACCTTCTTGACCCAGTTGTTATGTTTACAATCTTGGACCCATTTGTTCTAGAGTATTATCACTGAATGTCAATAATCTGTCCCAACTCACTATTAGCTGAGTGTGTAGACATCTGGGGGCCTGTTCTCGAAACGTTCTTACGATCGTAAGACAATCCTAGCGATTCTTATAGTATGGCTACGAACTGTTCTTAGGCTAAGAAGTTCGTAAGTACGTTTCGAGAATAGGCCCTCTAGAATGAAGTACGGCAAGTTCATATTGGGAAAAAATTCCCAGCTCCATATTGTAAAAACAATTACACTGACAACAGTTTTCACCAGCTTGCTATAGCTTATTCATAGAAAATGTTAACGGTACCAATTGTACAACATCACGCGAAATTCTTCAAAAGTGAATTCCACGATCATATTTTCAGCACTAAATGTCAAATTGCAATTCTTGAAACGTTGGTTGCCCCCCAAAAATCGAATCCACATTTCGCACGATTGACAGGTACATCTGAGTCCATGGAGATAGCTTTGTGCACCTGTGGTAGCACGTTGATGAATAGTTTATGGTCGTGAGAGATATGTATGTACTGAGACTCTGTGGTAATCAAGAGAAGAATTTCCAGTACACGAGCCCCGCGACAGTCGCAACTTCCAACACTATAATCACAGCCAGTATCATCTTGTTGGTCATCACCCTGAATAAACAGACCAAGTAACGTTGAATAGAGACCAAGCAACATTGAAAAGCGACCAAGGTGGTGTTCCAAGCAACATTGAATATAAACAGACTAAACAGCATTTAATAGATTATTGTTCCCCCACGAAAACTGACATCAGAAACGTAAAGCATTCATATTTGCATAATTTTGCATTGAGTGACTGTAATGTAAATTCTGCATCATTCACCATCACTGACAGCTTCATTCACAATTAATCAGTTTCATAAAACAGAATCTGCAACATGTGGTAAGAATGTATGATGTTGCATATTCCATGTTTTATGAAGCTCGTCTATGGTAACCCTCTCCCTGCTGGTTTTGGCACAGACACGGCTCTAGGGCATTTCCAGTTGCCTCTGCCATGGATCTAGAGTTAATGATGCAGAATTTACATCTTCAGTCACTCTTAGAATGATGCAGAATTGATGCAGTATTCATGAACATTTTACCGTTTCTGAGGGGCCTGAATTATGCACTGTGTAACTTAGCTCCTTCCTCAAGATAGCTTTGCAAGGCTTTAGCCGACTGCTTATTCCATAGCTACATTGAGGGGGGTGCTAACATACTTACACCACATGCATATGGCATCATACACAAATAACCTGTTACCCCTTTAATCCAACTTGGACCGATCATATACCGGTAGTCACATGTAGTGGATTATGGAAGAATATATACCGCCAGGAACAAAAGGGAAATACAGCCTAATGGTGCATGTAAGTACACGTAAGTAATGTGATATTACATACAGTGCTCCCTCGATATAATGCTGAAGTTAGGGGTCCATGACATGCCACCTGCCGCGTTATATCAACGAATATAATAGGTAATTGGAGAAAAAAAAAAGAAGATTTTTTAAATTAAAATAATTTTATTTTTTATTTTATTCGTTGTATCCGAATCCGTGGTGCATCGAAGGGCGTTATATCGAGTGAGGACTGTAATAATTTTGAGATAGAAAAGATGCTTTTTGATTTCGGTCATAGAGAAAAAGTACTAACAGAAAAACTTACTTTCTTGCCATTCCTTGGAGGATTTTTCTACTTTTTCCTAAATTAGTATCCGTTTCTGTCAACTGAAAGGAAAGTGAATATATTATTCAAAGGTTGTACTTTAAGATATACTTTAAATCATACAATTTTACAGAGATTATCGTTGTGACTGGCTGATTATAATCCTATTATGACATTGTTTTGTGCCAACATTTGTAGCGAGTCACACAAATTTGACTTACAATCAATTGCAGCTACAACTATTCTAAGCAATGGTAGGAAAAGTTCCCGGCCCAATGAACCGGCAATAACAAACAACTCCTGGTCCTTCGGTGAATGTGTCGGTCTGGGACCAACAGATCTGTATTTTTCTAACACTGTTCCTACCTTCTCCCGCGTTCTGACGAGCGTCTCTCGCTGAGTGCCTAATTCGTCGATAATCTCCACGCCAATCTGGTCGGTTTCCGCGGCAATCTGATGCGACCGCGCTAAACTCTCAGACGTCCGTTGTAAAGATTGATGTCCCTGCATCAGCTTGCTCCTTTGCGATGCTTCCATTCTCTGAAAATAAATTAATTAATTAACGCCTTCGTCAAAAACAGCATAGCAATGTAATCACGTAGATCCATTCTATTAGTGATAATTATGAGCGGGTGATTTTTTGGTTGGGAAATGTTTCACTCTACTAGGATTTACAACAAGTTTTAGAGGCACCTGTCCCGTGTCCTATCCGACATGAAAGTACAGTGCTCCCTCGATATAACGCTGATTTTGGGGTCCATGACATGCCACCCGCGTTATAATACCCGCATTATATCAACGATTATAATTGGAGAAAAAAAAAAGATTTTATTTTTATTTTTATTTTTTAAATGGGGTCCACGTTGGAACCTGCGTTGTATCCAAATCCGCGGTGCATTGAAGGGCGGTATATCGAGGGAGCACTGTACTTGCCCTGTAGGTAAAGGCTTGTTAATCTTACTATTTCACTTGTCTGCCTGTGGATAATACAATCATTTCTGTTGAGCCTTCCCATATGAGTGAATGTCAGACAAACAATATATTTATTATCAGCTGGATAGCATGGTACATTTTCAACATGTGTAAATACAGTAGACCTCGCATATAACGTACTCATTGGGACCAGCTATTTTTGTACGTTATACGCGAAGTCTGTTATACGCATATTCCGTAATTAGCGTTAGACGGGACCAGGACTTCTGATTCAGTCTGTTATAGGCTAGTGTCTGGTTTATCCGAGGCCAGTATATGTGAGGTCTACTGTATGTGAAAAACAAAACATCTGAACTCACATCATCCCTGTCGAATCCGAAATTATCTGAGCTCCGCCCACCTCCGAATCCACCTTTTTTCTATAATACAAACAGAAAATTGGTAAATAGATACTTTTATATACTGTCATAGTACAATTGTGTTCTCTTTAGATTAGATGTCCTCATATTTTACAAATAATTAATATCAATCAGGGATAATAACTTACTTTAAAATGTTCTCTAGAATATAATGTTATAAATTTTATTATAAATAACAAATGTTTACAAACGATATGAAATCCTTACTCACCCTCAGGACACCTATTACAAGCATATTTAGAATTAGGAGAAATCGCCCGGGCGAGTGTTAATTGCGAACCCTGGTCAAGTAATTTAATAACTCATTAATTAATGAAAGCTTCTTACTATGAGTCGTTTCACACTAAATTACAGTTTTGAAATTATAAATTCTTCACCAATCTACAATTAATAGAATTTACAATTTTCTAAACTTTCTTGTTATGTTCAAGGATTCTCATTCATACAATTATGTACAGTAATAATAGCATGTTCACAGGTTTACTGCAACATTCACCACTATGGATGTTTCAGGTTTTATTCTGCCCTAAACTGACAAACTGTAACCATGGTATTATAAGTGAAAGAATCTTGAATATTCAATGAAAGTGGCTCTTAACCCCAATTAAGAACAAATATTATGTATACAGAGGTCGAAATTAACACTAGTCCTCTAGCCCGGGATATTTCTCGCAATGCTAAAGGTATCCTAAGGACTAGTAGAAATTCATAACAGTTGTTATTT
>JAVCKZ010057191.1:0-16263 GCA_034780755.1 Lepetodrilus elevatus | reverse complement strand
CTCTCTCTCTCTCTCTCTCTCTCTCTCTCTCTCTCTCTCTCTCTCTCTCTCTCTCTCTCTCTCTCTCTCTTTCCGTCTCATTATGTCTTACCTACCTCCCATATCTCTCATCACATTCTCCTCCCGTATCCCCTGATGTAAACTATACACACTTACATACCTACAGTGCATTCAGACTAAAGCTGCAAGTAGGCTACATCAAGTACATCTGAATACAATTGTACCATGGCAATGCAGTTATCATCCTTGGTCTGTCACTACCAGACAGTGCGTGTTGGTTTACTGCATGATTCAGCGCTACGGAATACGGATGTTGCAGTTTTTCTCTTACTCAAAACTGAAAAAGAAAATGCTTTAAGTGAAATAATCTTGAAATGATTTTAATCCCCATTAAAAGCGTTAATACAAAAAAAATTAATACAATGGTTTCGTTAAGATGTTCTTTTGTACCACGGTTGCTTGTATAGTAATACATAATTTGAATAATTCGATTTCGGTGTATTACGTTATGTTTAATATTGATCAGGATTAACTCCAAGAACTTTATATAAAGCTGGGATAGTAAATATCGACCAGTCGTATATCATACCATAGACATACCTCTAAGAATGACAGCGCCGTCGTCAACATCCAAATCAGTCAGACAGTGGGAACAAACACGAGTAGGTTTAAATACTTCTTCGATCGATAGGCGCCAAATATAGTGACTTTGGGTACATCTAAGAATTGATGTGTCTGCTATAACAGTTTGATGCACAGGACTTATTCTGTCCGATGCCATGATTATAAATGGCTTTGTCAATAAAATCTGGGGATCAGCGAACTTGGGACAGAAGGCGATGTAGTAGAGACCATTACTCTTCCGGTAGACGTGCATCTTCAAACGTGAGAATATCTGCGTATTACTTCACAACGGGATTCCGGAGATGTCGCTCACACTATGTCTCTGGAATCTATGTATAATCCCAAGGACATCTTTGGAATCCTGTGACCAAGGTCATGTAGGTCGAAATATTTGGATATTATATAGAGATAGCAAGACTATTAATATTTATATTATGTCACCCGCATGTTTAATTTCAATTGGTAATCTGTGTTTGGTGGTTCTATTTCGTGTCCACAATGTACGGAGATTACAAGGTAGGTATTTAAATGAAACTGATGTAGAGCATGGAATCAACACCTTTACTTCCTCAACCGTCATCAAATCCTTGAAGTTTCCCCATAAATCACTGCAGCAACAGGGCGTGTTGTCATCGCTGTCTTAATTACCTCACTTAGTAGCCTCTATTAGTAGTCCCCACATTAGTGCTGGTGGGTGTTCTGTTCGGCAGGTGAATGAGAATGTGTCAGCGATAAGCTCACCTGCCATGTTCAGCGAATACTTCTTGTTTAATCGCATGAAGCGATATATACCAGTAATGCATAGTAGAAGTATAGGTGGACGTAGCATTGGTCAGCTATTGGTATTTTTGGATATTTTGTTCACTTGGCCTACGTTGCTCGAAGCTTTCATATTACGAGACTATTGTAGCGATCTCTAATACATGGGGATTGAGCACTTACGAGAGCGCTATGGTCTTGAGACCAGATATGGTATGAGAGCTTCGAGAAACGAGAGCAGACTACGGACGAACATCAGTAATTATGAATATTTATTTGAATGTTATTTGGATGTTTTGGGCTTCGCACAGACAGAATTCGATTAGGAAAATGTCTGAATAAATATACTATATAGATCAACCTATACAACTTACATGTATAGGTTATTTGGCAGCCCTTTTATATGCTCTACAAAATGCTACATATTAAGCCTAATAATAGCATGTTTCTCATTGCAGATGCTACGCTGTCTGACACCATGTGCGGCCCTATCTGGGATGAAGTCCTGTGCTGGGACTCCGCTCCTGTTAGAACCACCGCCTCACAGTCTTGTCCAGACTACATCAACGGTTTTAACAATGATGGTGGGTATATTATGTGTTAGAACTTTGACCTTAACGTTCACAAAATTAATGCGAGTCTTACACGTATGCGATACTTAGCATGCGACAAGGGTCACAAGACAGGCAAGTTTAATTATATTTCAATTCTACGTGTCTGCCTCTATGGCATTAGTCATAGAAGTCGTATTTCAATATCTATAGGAACTGCTGTATAGCAAGGTCTATTCGTAGACACTATTTTAAGAAGAATTAATTATTTGAACAAGATTACAAATGTACCCTTTTCATGTAATTAATTATAATACACCATTTACAACTGCAAAGGAACTGCTATTTGGATCACTATAAGGTTGACATTCACAATTCCATCTTATCCTACGGGATACCCATTCATATCTGGTTGGAATGTAGCAGTGTGGATCTAAGCACTTTGTTCAAGAGTGCTACGCGATGGCAAATGAATGTTAAGCCACGGGACCTCGAGAAAGCTGTGTTATCCATTGCTACTGTCTATGACACGCGAAACCACTTCAAGCACAGAACAGCTCAATATTGCGTTTCATGGACATTCGCCCAATGCGGAGAATCCGCCTTATCTTAGTGACTGTCCAAATTCCGTCGGGAAGACCCTTTGGTCTGGTAGTGAACAGCAGCTCTCGGACATACCTCGCATCGGCCAAGGAATAAGACTGGTCATTCGTCTAGATATAAGTGCACAACTATTTACCCAGTTACATTCCTGAACATTCAACATGCAAAAGTAGCAGAGGAATAGCCACTTTGCAATTTATCTGTGTAATGGAATTGCTGCTCTTGATGATACATCATGGACAGTTATTGCAGAAGTGGAACATGTTAGTGCTTATGTTTGTGTCCTGTTGATTTACGACATCCATTTCTATTTTTACTTTCTAGCATGCAGTATTGGATACGGTCAAGCATTCCCGCCATGGTAGTTGTTTGTACCGCGATGCTTATGTTTGTTTGTACAGTCAGACCAGAAGACGGCCAGGGTCGGTAGTAGTTGTCTTCAAATATTCGATGTACTGACGTTATTAGTTTCCTTCATTCAACACGGTGGACGAAAGGATCCGAGCAATGATGAAAAATGACATATTGGACTAAGCAGGTTATCCAGGCCTACTAGCGGCTACATTCACTTCTTTTTGGTTGTGGATCTCTTTGCATTTACTACAGTAAAATATGTTTACATTTAATCAGTGCGATCAGTTATGAATTCAGGGCTTGAGTTCTTTATATCTTCCAAACAACAGGCATTATACAGTGTGCGACATTAACAGTGGCCCTATGGCCAATGTCTTAGCTACATTCACTCGGTCTAATGCACGTTGGCAAAGACCGATTGTCTAAGTAAAAATAATAATTCTATAACTAAATTTGCACCTACTTTCCGCGATTGCATGGTCCGGGCTTTGCTAAGTCATTTTTAATTGGCCCTGATGTCTTTTATACCTCGCTTGTTAATGTCTCACACTGCATTATATATGTAATCACAGTGTTGGGCTATATTTGAGTACTACAGTCACCGGGCAAGTACCGCTCATGGCGTTGCCATTGCTTCCTGACATTTGCGTGTTTATGATTCATATCTCAGTACCGCTGCTTAATGTGATCACTGTATCGGATACTAGTTGTGCATACATCACAGGGAATTGTTATAACTGCCTTAATGCATCCATACATCATTCCAATTTATATATTCTGTGATACTAATATTGAAACTATAGACAAATCTTGTGGCTCTTCCCGTTGAGATGTTGATCAAGTCTTTTTAGGACTGCTAATTGCCTTGCTGAAGTTTTGCATACACTACATATATTGCATATATTTCAGAAATATGCGAGTTAAAAGTCAGCATGTATGCATTATCTGCACCGAGCAGAACAACAGGAACAACATTTACTGTCATCATATTATTATTATTATTATTATTATTATTATTATTGTTGTTGACATTAATATTTATGTTAATATTATTTGACTATTATTTTGTCCATTTCAGAGAACGCAACGAAATATTGCACAGAGAACGGGACTTGGTTTGTCATACCCACTTTTAATCATTCATGGACCAACTTCACATCTTGTTCAAAATCCTCAATCGACCTCAAATTTCACATAGTACGTATGTATCTCTATATTCACGATGGATAATCCGGATGTATTAAAGTTCATTGACAGTTTAGTGTCACTTAATTAAAAGATTATTTGAATAACACACATATATATGTGCGCATACACACGTGACACAAACAAATAGAAACAACTATCTGCGACTGCCTGCGACGCGACTGGATTTTCAGTTCTCGGGACCAGTCGCTGCGACGCCAATCGCAAGTAGTCGGGGCCGTACACCAAGCAGACCGTTTCATACAACGGTCCATTATTTACTTTTTATTGTATTATCACATGACAGAATTCAGTACTACGGTCGCTGCGACGAGATTACCCGCGATTCGTTTTTTGAATTGCCTGCAGTCGATGGAAACTGGCCCAGTTTCAGTCGCAGCACCGCCGTACACCGCCGCGACCGTCTCTGCGATTCCGGTCGCACGACTGGAATCGCAGCAGTGTACGGCCAGCATAATAGAGCTACGCCTCTTCTTACAAGAGACCGCAGAGCTTAAGGAATTAACGGAACACCATCGAAGGCTGTCTAGGCCATGAGGAATTCACAACACGCGTCATTGACTATGCGCACTATTTGTTAATCGCCAGTGGTCAGAGAATACCTTCCCTGAACATGCCATCAATCATTCCTCTTATCTCGTAGCAGGGACTAAAAGAATGCAATGTTCCGTGCAGCAGGTACTAAGCTAATGCAATGTTCCGTATAGCAGGGTACTAAGAGAATGGACTAAGACAATTAAATGTTCCGTGTAGCAAGGACTAAAAGAAAGCAATGTTCCGTTCAAAAGGTACTAACAGAATGCAATGCATCGTGCAGCGGGAACTAAGAATGCAATGTTGCGTGTTACAGGAGAACGCAGCGCGCCTCCGACTCATGTACAGTATAGGATACAGCGTGTCTCTGGCAGCCCTCGTCATAGCCGTTGTCATCATGCTGTGCTGCAGGTATGCATGCACTCTACATACCAATATGTCCACATAGAAGCATACCTGTGCCCTTATTGCATTGAATTTGTCTCGTGATTATAAAACTACAAAGTTAGACAATTATTCAAATTCTCTTATGGGATTGAACCTGAGAATTTTGAAAACCAGCAGGCATAATTCTCTAAACGTTCTTACGAACTTCTTAGCTTAAGAACAGCTCATAGCCATACTATAAACATAGTTAAGAACACTATCTTAGGCTAAGAAGTTCGTAAGAACGTTTAGAGAATAGGCCCCAAGGTATACATGCTGTTTCCTGTGATCGCTATATTGTCATATTTGAGTTGATGGTTTTGAATATTTTAGAGGTAATTAATTAGTTACTTCTTTGCATTTACGATCTGAATGGAAGTATTTTGTTTTTTAGTATCCTACTATCCCAACATGGTCGTCAGTTCAGCCAGCAAGGCGTTTAGATAATAAAACAAATCGTTATGTCTCAGCTCAATACTAATTGGTATGTTATATTTTGATTGCAGACGAATGCATAGCAAAAGTAACACTCTCCACATCAGCCTGTTCATCTCCTTCATCCTGAGAGCGTCCATCTCCTTCCTCAAAGATTTGTTGTTTAGAGGTGTGGGTCTAGACATGGATGTCAGCCAGAAGGAAGATGGAACATACGAGTTTCTAGACGGTCCTGTGAGTTGATAATGTCTTTATGGAAAATATACTAAACTAAAATAAATTATGAAAATAATACTAAACTAAAATAAATTACAAAATGATTGAAAACCAGTCGGTGATGCGGAAAATGTAGCTTGATGCCCAATGTACGTGTGTAGATAAATGAAATGTACATACTTTCAGGTATATTACGTTTGACCATGAAATATATCAATAAACCGTGATGGTATGCATTTAAGGTTCATCTACACTATCAAAGTTTATTTGTCAAACTAAATTTGAACATGTATTCATGCCTTTATATATAGGTCGGTAGTCAATTCCTCCACCGTTAATATTATTATTGTTATTATTATTATTATCGTCATTGTTATTGTTGGTATGCATCATCATCATCAGCAGCTTCATCATCATCATCATTATCATCATAATCAACATCATCATCAGCAGCAGCAGCAGCAGCATCATCATCTTCATCAACAATACTAATTTTTCATTTTGATCAGTATCGTTATCATCATGATGATGATGTTTCAGCACTGGCAGTGCAAGTTCCTGTTCGTGGTCTTCAACTACAGCATCACCGCCAGTATCATGTGGATCTTTGTGGAGGGTCTGTACCTGCACGTGCTGCTCTACAGACCTCTGGCCACGGAGAGCAAGGGCGTCAGAATGTATATCATCCTAGGCTGGGGTTAGTTGTCTGTAGCTCGTCTGTAGCATCAGTAGTTTCTGTATTTTGTATTCACATATTGACATTAAACATACAGGTGACATTAGACAGTTATGAAACCGAATACATGTCCGTTATGACATTAAACAGATAAATGACAGAATTAGACATTAGGAGTATAGTATTCAATACATTAACCTGTATTTATTACTTATATCCTTTATAAACGTCCATGAATTGCACACCAGCAACTGTGCGATGATGTCACGAAACGTGTTCACAATGTATTAGTTATTACGCACGATGAGGAAAGTTATCATTGTGATGGTCCCTCGGCCTTTCTCATAATTATACTATACGTAAACATACCACTAAAGTAGTCTAGGTTTGACCTCATGTTCTACCTACAGAGCTTGGTTACTCCAGACTGTTTCCATATTCCACGATAGTCTTGAGTAGCCAAGCGCTGTAGTTAGAACATGAAGCTTTACTTATATGTTTATTATTTTATTTTAGTGTTGCCTGTCTTACTTCTCATTCCCTGGGTGACTGTTAAAGCCTTATATGAAGATACCTTGTGAGTAATATTATGTTTTACTTTTAGTCGATACTTATGCACTGTTTCAATTCATCTGTAGATCGCTCATGACAAGAATTGAAAATACTACGTAAATACTATAGGCATTAATTTGTAGACGTTAATCCAAAGCAATATAAACATCGATTTTCATTGTATTTTTCAATGATTATAGCTGCATTCGATGGTAATTTTTCAATACAGTTGTTGGAACTTTCAAGATAATCCTCAATATTTCTGGATACTGAAAGGACCAGGAGTAGCCATTGTGATTGTAAGTATTTACTATTTTGTCTATGGTGTCATTTTCAAGATACTGACGTTATTGCAAAATACGTCTGTCGGCAAAAAGTACGGATACCTCAGAGACCCTAGTAGGATACCTTCGCATCACAGAAAACCTCCAGGATCTTCGGTAATGTTTGCCGTGATATATGTCATCATTGCGTCTTCTTACCATAACTTAAAGTGAAAATTAAATAGCGTAGCGACTTTAGATAAAGCATGAGCTTGTACTCGTATATTTTACGTTATGTTTTTTTCCCCAGATCAATTTCATATCTTTTATTGACGTTTCGAGGATTTTATGCACGCGAGCCAGGCACACCAAATCGAACGTGGGAAATGAAAAAGATAAGTACAAGTATGTAAACATTAATTAACGGTAGTAGATATACATTTAGAAAGAAGATATGTAAAATATATTGATAGAAGGTATTGATGTTCCAATAACCATATTTAAATGTAAAATTTGAATTTAATTCAGGAAGCTGGCCAAGTTTATACTGGTGCTGATCCCACTGTTTGGGGTGACGTATATTGTTTTCCTCATTGCCTTTCCCGCGGGAATGAACGGGAAGGAGTTCAACGTAACACATCTCTATATAGAAATGGCGTATAATTCGTTTCAGGTAATGACAAGCTCTTTTTTACCTTGGGTATACGCCGTTAGAGCATGTTCTACCTGCAGTAATGGTATTTAAATACATTAGTATTAGTGTTAGTGTTAGTGTATTTATGGGCTAGTGGCCTTACATACAATACATAATTAACGTGAACATTTAAATATTACCCAGAATGTAAAACTACTATTTTGCTTTTTCTTTGGAATATTGTGATGGGTAAATAAAGTATGCAAGATCAACAGTACTAAATGCAATTTTCCTCAGAATTCTGTTATGAGCTTCGCGTTGACTCCCTAATCCGTTATAGCCTATGGAAAACCTTGACACTATGTCCAATAATTATACAGCTTACTAATAATGCGATTTATCTTTAAAACACATTCTAAATTAGTATGATACTAGACAAATGATTATAGCTGCATTCGATGGTAATGGTCAATGGCTAAGAGTTGATATTGAACGTATTCATTAAAATATTATTTTCTCAATTGTTTTGTTCCCCAGGGTGTCGTACTCGCAATATTGTTCTGCTTTCTGAACGAAGAGGTAAGCGTTCTTGTCCATGAATATTATAAATATAACGTTAATTTTACCGTTGTAATTACACATTCAGCATAATGCATGAAGAATACAGATTAGGATATCATTGATAACATGTCCGCTCTCCTATCTGTATTTGTCGCTGATCACAACGACAGCGCTATTATGGTTTCTTTGTGAATGCGTTAACTTAATTAAACGATACCCAGATGCATTTAATTGGAAAACAACTTTTCATATTTTATTAAATTGTATACAATGTCAATGATTACTAGAAGGTATAGATTGCTATTCTAAACACATCTTATCAACAGGTACACTGTGAACTAAAACGAATGTGGTCACGACATCAGACTCGCCGAATCGACATGGCAAGTTTCAGTAAATCGTTTGGTAGTTCTTTCAAGATAAAGTCGCCCACGATATTTGGAAGACGACACGACAGAAGCCAGTTTTTAAAGCAGGGGTCATCGTCGTCAGACAATGACAATTCTAATGAATTATTGAACAAAGCGCTTTTGACACGCGCCCTGAACGTCATCAGCCGTCATGACAGCGTCCACGGGGAGGACGTGAAGGAGACTGTTCCCCTGTCGGCAAATAGACACAAGGCCAATAACTCTAATCACATTATGCAGCAGACTGACGGTAACATAGAAGTAATGTAGAGATTGTCCTCCCTGCACTGTGGTGTCGTGACAGTATGTCATATACGAGGAATTATTAAGCAGAACTGTTTGTAACTGACGTTTATGACGTTATTTGTTCCCTAAGTCCTTGATTTGATTTTGATTTTCTTAATCAAAATTTCGAGGTTCACTGAATGACTAAGTACTTTAATCTAATACATATCCAAATAAATCCGATCATAAGAAAATTTCTTGGTAAATAATATGGTCCAGATTCCGGATTCTTGACTACGTATATAATATCTAAGAAATCACCGTCATGTTATGATTGTTCCCTGAAGTATAAGTTGAAAGTGCTAGTTTTAATTTTTTTATTTTGTTTTGTATTGGGGCTTAAAGTCGCTTTCTAGAATCTTTCACTAACATCACGACTTGTCAGTAGCGCTGAATGTTGCAGTAAACCTGCGAGCACCGGCTGGTACTGACAAGACCAAGGATGATAACTGCATTGCCACTCTACAGTCGGTGCATCCTATCAATATCGCGTCAGAAAGATAACTTTCGCGAACATTGATACCTGGAACCTTTGGCTCCGAAGTCCAACACTCTACCACTGCGCTACATCCCGCCCCTTCTACTACTACTACTACTACTACTACTACTACTACTACTACTACTACTACTACTACTACTCCAAATAATAGCATAAATAAAATAAAAATAATAGATACATAGCTAGCTGTGATATGCTGGACTCCACACCGGTGGCAAAAAGTGTTTCAAAGTAAACAATGTTTACAGATTCCATGAGATTTATTTCTCATTTCTTATTTCTAATGGAAGACACCTAGGCTCCAATGGTCTGGGTGATCTAGTGCAACGATTTAGCATGTCAAATTGATGAAAAAGGAGATGTTAGATTGATTGGACATTAACTTGGTAGACCACTGCCATGTTGCTGTGTCCCAGACGATTCTTCATCTAACAGCACCATCTTCGCTTCTGCTAAATTCACGTTTGGAAATTGGAACTATCTAGTCTAATGAGGGAAATTCTTAGATAAATTTGGCATCGGCCTTGACCTTGATGGTATTTGTGTATCGGGTCATTCTTGGTCTTGGCTTTCCTACCGTACAAATACAATAATAGTATATCACCATGGCACGGTAATCATGTACTTACTTTAGCCACCATCTTTAATTTATTGATTCATGGTTAAAGCAGACGCTTTTATTTTTCATTGTGACCTGTAAATCAATTTGGGTAAAGCAGATCGTTATATAATATTAGTCTAATCTAGTAGTTCTATCCTTATATTATATGATCAATTTGATGTACTATTCTAGAAAAAGAAATTGAATTATTTCTCTTTGTATATTTAATATTTTACCATTGTCTATTCATATTGATACCTTTTAATTTCATACAGAATGTAAATTATAGCTACCGTATCTGACTAGTCTGTAATTCCATGAATCGGACAGAATGATATGTTTATTCATACATACCAAGTAGATATAATATAATAATATTACCATGATGGATATTTATTATGCACCAAATCCACACCCTAAGGCATGCTCAAAGTGCTATAGTGCAGTCAGCATTCATTCTCGACTCCTTGGGGAGTATTCATTCACTGTTGTTTCCAGTGCTAGAATCATCACGTATGAGTGAAAGATTCCCGCTGTGATGTAAAGCAATAATTCACACGTCCAGTGCTAGAAGGTTGCCACTCACATATGCTGAGTTATATGTATGTACTAGTATTTTAATTATTTGGTACATATAGGCTCTTTATCCTAACTGTTCCGTCCATTCTAAGAGAAACAGTCACAAATTCTTCCCCCTGAAGATATTCATACATCATTTTAAGAAAACGGCCAAGAAACTAATGGCTTTCGCTGTCATTCCTAATCTCTATTCTGAGAAGTCCCCAGAGACCAATGTCATTTTGTTCTATTTGGTTGAGGAATAATACTGTCGATTTTTCTCCTTTTTCTCCTCGGGCAGATTTCTTTTTCTGCCGAGTTCAGTGAAGAAATGCACTATGGAGATTTTCTTGAAATAGCATGTTGAAATGAAATATTTGTTACATGATCTGTTCATGATTGTATCAGTTTTCACTTCAGGCATCCAGTTTTATTTTTACCATAGTGTGAAAGATAGAATTCCTGTGGAGGAAGAAATGATTTGGAGGCTGTACGTATATCCTCGAACAATCCTGAATTATAGCGTTAGCTTCAACCTGTGGAGTGCATTCCTCGTGGAACAAATTGGCTGCTTGTAGTGGAATATGGATTCTGACATTGGTAATAAATCTGGTAGCTAATGTCAGGATAATGTGTGGATACAAGCTATTAATTCTGCTAATTCTAGTAATCCACCCTTCCCTCCTGCTGTGTTTTCTAGCAATTTCTACGTGCCGCGCTGCAGAGATAATCGCGTTAATAATTCGGTAATGCCACGGTGATGTACGGTCGTCAATTTTCCCGAAATGATCCCTCTCTTCGATTCCCGGCAGATGCAGTTAAGTACGAGAAGACCTACACTGGGATAAATCCCAGAGTCCAGTCGGTCGAGTAGCGAGTTGTCCATTTTTGTTTGGACTGGCACTCTCTTGTGTCAGAGGACAAGTAGAGGTGTTCCTATGATTTGATTGGACTGTTTACATAAGCGAGGGATATTTGGCATAGGGGACTGGACATGTTCAGAGCAATTGGTGTGTGTGTGTGTGTGTGTGTGTGCGTGTGTGTGTGTGTGGGGGGGAAGGTTATTAATGAAGTAGTGGGCGTTGGGATACCAGAAGGTGGACCACAGTCAGACCAACGCTAACCCAGGTTACATGAGGAGCAACAATCTGTAGCTGGGAGCACTATTGGTCCTATTTGCTATTGCATTGACTGCAGATGTTTGACAACTAAGCTTGACAGTCATCATCATCATCATCATCATCATCATCATCATCATCATCATCATCGGCATCATCATCATCATCATCATCATCATCATTGGCATCATCTTTTCAGTCCATTGATACTCAAGCATATCCCACCATCTACCTATATCGCAGTGGTAGAATGTTTGAACTGGAACCAAAGGTCTCGAGTTCAAATCCCACCTTGGGGGACAAAGCATCAATGTTTGCGAAAGTTACATTTCTGATATTGATAGCATGTACTGTCTGTAGAGTGGCAATGCAGATAGCATCCTTAATCTGTCAGTACCAGCAGGGGTCTCGCAGGTTTACTGCAACATTACGTGCTACGGATGTTGCGGGTTTCCTCCTGCCCTAAAGTAGTGATATTAGTAAACGAATAGAAAGCCACTCTAAACCCCGATTAAAAAAATAAAAAGGATTTCTTGGAGCACTAGTGACTGTCATCATAATGATAACATATGGTTAAAGCCTAAAAGCCTGACATTCTAAATCTTCTCATTTGGCTGGGTGAAAAGATTCATATAACTCGCGCACTCACTGTAAATTTCAACTAGTCCTTGGACTACATATTGGGCATTTTGGATTCAGGCTAGAAGACTAGCTAATGTCAATGTTACTGATGTATTTATTGCATAGTTTTTCAAATGTGGCTCTCAGCCATTGACAAACATCGATTTCTTAACCTCTTCACTTCTGCGGGAATAGATATGTGCCTAAAACATGTGTACAATGGATCAATTCAGCAGGGAAAAGGTTAAAATAAGGTGCTAGGATATCATTGACCTACATTTTAGTTATCTCCGTTCCTATATTATTCTATCATTCAAAATATTTTATCCGTCAATTTGGTACCTGACAATTACTTTCCTTGTCAGTTTTGAAGTCGTTTTCGTGGTTTAACACTTGTCACAAATCACAAATTGATCGTCGAACAGAACCGACATTCCATAGATGGACACCAGAGAAAGAAATTGACCCCTCGTGAATTAATTAATGCGTCTTCCTCCACCATAGCACATCATAAAGCCGAGGTTTTGAAAAGGCAATTTAACCCCGCCCCGTTCCTCCTTGACGTTTGTTTGCTCAGGAAAACGTAGCGGAACGATGTCCTCCTATACTTTATTCAAGTAAGAAATCACAGAGGAAAGAGAAGAACGCTGTTGATTAAATAAAGCGGGATGGAGGAAGCAAATCGAGTCTAAGAGTTAACCGCGTGTCTGGTGATTCGCCGCAACCACCGCGGATGCCATGATTGAAGACAAAACCGACACAGAATTTTAAGTCCGACTCGTGTACGGGAATATTCATGGGAATTTTAGGGATGTCGTCTGGACGAGGATCCTGGGGAGGAATTAGGGATCCTACAAAGGGAGCTTGATGTATTGATTACTGTATTCAAGCATAATAAAATCATGTTCAAATATTCCTGTCATTCTAGGTAATGCAAAGTGGAAGTGGCTCCGTCATATTTGCATGAATAATGAAAGTTATCTTGGATAGTACGAGTCTTTCTATCATACTGGACACAGGATATCTGTATGGATAGTGAAAGTTAGTCTACTGCCCTAGATAACCGTTGAAAGTTATTTTATTATCATAGGATGACGTATTATGAAGTTATTTCTGCCATTTCCATATGTACATACACAAATATATTTTTTAAACTGAATCTTAGTTATAATTCTATACAATGGTTAATTATTTTAATTTTTATCTTCTATGTTTGATGGTGAGTTATATTGTTTTATCTTCTATGTTTGATGGTGAGTTATTCTATCATCCTAGATATGCAGTGGAAGCTAATTCTGTTATCCTTGATACTGTGTAAAGTTGTTCTGTACTAAATGTACATAGTGCATAGAATCTACCTAGGTAATGCATAGTGAAAGTTGTTTTATTATCCTACATAATGCTTAGAGAACATTATTCTGTTCTCCCAGTCATCGCAAATGGGTGAACGATTCCCGCAGCGACGTTAAACTCCATATTCACTTACTGTTCTCCCAGATAATCCATAGTAAAAGTTATTTTATTCTCCTAGGTGTTGCATAGTGAAAGTTGTCTACAAGGAATGTCAGGTTAACATAGTGCCAGTGATGATCAAATCAGATAGCAAAATTTACGAGTTCTGAGTGCAATTTTTATTAATGGGAAGAGAGTCATTTACTTGAACTTTTATCGAGCAAAATGAATTTCAAATGACTATTCATTACATTACAATGAAGGATGAGATGGCAAGACTTAATCGACATCTCAACCTTTCTGTCCTCGAAACCTTTGATGGCTATTGGATCTGCCTGTGTGTTAAGTTCAATACCTAGAGCTAAGTTGTGAAGTAAGATCTCATCGTTATCTTTATGCACTTGCTATCCATAGGTCAGCTTACTGTAATTACTCTAATAATTCCAACAGGAGAACAAATGTAAATGTTATCTGTTCGATTTATTAAAGAAATACGAACATTTAAAATGATCGTTGTTCGTATAATTAGAGACAACCAAATTAAAGTACAAAATATGGTTATAAATGAAATGGTAAATATATTTTCGGACTTTTTGAAAAGAATATTTTATTAAAAAAAAAGGATTGTGTTCACATTGAAAATTAAGATTTAAAAAAATGGTCATGTTCATACTTTTTATGTTAGGGAAATTCGGAGATTAATTTAGGTATTTAAACTATTATAGGGTTCAAATTATTAGAGTAATTACGGTGTAGCCAAAACTTTTCAACATTCTCCCTCTGCCAACAAGAATTATCTCCCCTTATCAGACTCAATAGTACTTCCCATTACCTTCTGTCACAATTCCTCGTGCATAATTTGTCAATGTCACAGCAAAGATGAAACACTGTTATAATTGCCCTGGCACTGCGATCACCTGCAAGTACTGGCGACAACGGATATTCTATGTCTGACGCCGACATCGGATCACGAAGCAAACGCACTCGGAGTCCCCGTGTAACACGACGCTGTGAGCGCAGAGGTGAACGCGAGGACGTACTACATTCATTAAATGTCAACGTCAATAATTGAAAAGATGTCCTCGTTGAAAGAGACACCTCGGTGTATATATACTGTGCTAATTATGACATGAATTTGAAATCCTCAGGCCATGTTTGAACGCAAGTCGCGGATTACTGAATGGTGTTCATATTTCTATTTGTCGCTAATTTGCGATAATAATTGTTGATGCAATGTATAATGCTTTCATGCTATTTTCTAATAAATATGTGGATACAGGGAGAAAGGTACACATTGTAGTATTTTCTATGAAACATTATTTATTCGTTATTTTTTACTTTTAAAATATTCATGAGTTACCTCCCATTTTCACGATGGACATCAATTTTTGCACAATTCTGGATCTGCCTTGAGCGACACGTATACAAACACTGTCTGGTACAATCATGCTGTCTTTGATTTGTAACTTTTTGTATACTCGAGAACCATTTCACTACAGAAAACTAATCTCAAAAGCATCTCAGTTTAGAAAGATCTAGGTGACATTTGAGGCTAATTTTGGCCATATTAGTCTGAGATTTGTCTGAGATTTGACCGAGATTTGTCCGAGATTTGTCTAAGATTTATTTGAATGGGTATCTCCTCTTATTCAGGATTATCGTTAGCAGACTGAAAATGTTTTCTTGACTGGCAGAATTTCTGCGATTCCATTAGAAATGACTAGTTTTCACTGGTATATACTTTGGTATTGGCACACAACTTTACATGGTATTTATGAAACCTAAAACAATAATAATCTTATTACTGAAGATGAATATTGGAGACTTTATGTTGATGTCTTTGATACTAGGCTTGTCACAAATGGGTGAAAGATTCCTGCAGCGATGTTGAACTCGATAATCACTCACTTGGTACTAGGCAACAAAAATATAATATGTGCAGTTTTCATAATAGTGAAAATGGATCACCAAAGCTACATGTTGTTAAGTGAATTGACCAACATTTCACAATTATTCACTACAAAATATTAATATTCTAACAAACAATAAAATAAAAAAATGTGAAAAACCATCAATAATACAATTGATCCACCAGAGAAGACAGGATCCACGTTCTGCTGGATAAATCATGAAGAACTACCAATACTATTACAATATATACAGTACTTATCGTTAGTATTAACAATGGTAGTAAATTAACAAATATGAAAAACCATCAAAATTACAATTGATCCACCAGAGAAGACCAGGGGGCTGCTCCTTTCTAGCTGTTCTGTCTGTACTTTCTGTCCGACGCATGCACAGTTACACTGTGCGGTGTTGATC
>JAVCKZ010057190.1:0-30627 GCA_034780755.1 Lepetodrilus elevatus | reverse complement strand
GGAAAAAAATTATTTTCGGCAACTAATTTAGGTGTACGAACTATTAGAGCGTACGAATAATTAGAGTAATTACGGTAAATAACTTCAGCGGACAGAGGATGCTTCTCGAGCAAGCTTTACATTTATTAATATCGCACAAATATTTACAAGATATTAAAAAGAATCGTAATCATATTATAATATAGAAATTGATTTCTCAATCAATCTTCTATCGACGCACCTCAAGTGTTTGTGAAATATCATAAAAGCATGTTTATGAAAGAAATATGCAAGCCTATGAGATCGGCGCCCGAGCTGGGTTCGTGTCAGCTGGAAGCCGTCTCATTAGGCCAAGGTAAGGCTGGTATTGACGTGGAACTGGAGCAATCGATGGCTAGGACATGCTGCAGTGGGTCCTGAGTGGGAAGGACACCAAGTGCCGAGTGCGGGCCGTGTAGACAGCCACCCAGGTCCTGGATAGTCCCCTGGTCACGCGAGGAACTTCTCATGGAGCGACTTAAGGGTAAATCTGGTTTGAATATTTCCGTTCACGTTGACCATGTTAGACTGGAGGAATCAATAGGTCACGACACAGCAGCAATAGGCCAAGGAACAACAGGCAAGGTTAACAACAGGTCTGGCAACATTAACAGCCCAGTAACTTGGGGATAATCTGGTGCTCTTGGGTTCTGGAGAACCAACTACATGGCTTTACATGATGAATGCAATGGTAGGATGTGTTAGGGAGGTATGGTTTGCTGCCAGACACGTTGGGCAGACATTTATTAATTAGACGTGACTCCTACAGGGCCCACTCTCGGCCAGTCTACTTTGGAAGGTGGAGAGTCTGGTGGACATTGTTGGTCAGTAGATGTGGCTGCAGGATGTGCTTCATCTGGCAACTCCAGACAGTGAGTCCATGATGCAGTGTGACATGCAGCGTATAGCTCTACACAACACTTACCTCTACACCTGTGCTAGCGTGCTCCGCGGACATTGATCAGGTGGCTCAAGTACTGAATCGATCTGTCTACCGTATAATTGATTTCCCGTAGTTGTCATGGGGCATTGCAACATTGCTGGTGTTTAGGTCAGCTAACCAATTAACAATTGGTGTATAGTTAAGCCATTGCTGTCGCATGTCGCTGCTAGTAAATTGAACAATTTCAGTATTTTAAAGCCTGTTAACCTCTTGAACAACAGTTGTATTTGTGTGATGTTCTTGCAATAGAACCATAATCAACTATTGACTTGAATCATTTCATGAATTTATGACTTTTTGAAGCTAGTTCAGTTACCGGTAACATGATTATGAACACAAAAAAGCTGGACTAATATTGTTAAAGACCTCTATTAGAATTTATTCATCTAAGATTGATTTAGAGGTTAGCAATTATTAATATTAATAAAACAACATGTTCATGTCTTATGATTACTAGATCAAAGGATGGAGAATAATCACAACATTGAAAGTAGAAATGTTAGAAAACTATAAAAAATGGATGTTTTCTCGTCATGATCACAATCACAATTTTCAGCTCGAGGAGAGTTGACATTAAGAGAACTGTTACCGTCGACACATTTACCAGCTCTATGCGTCCTAAGGTGATTTAAAATACTTTGAACATCAAAGAAAGCCATTCTTTCTCATTTCTCACTGTTAACAAGAAGTGCCCATTTAACGGACCTTTTGATTGGCTGGGTAATTCTGCGGGACTGTAAAGCTCAACTTGAATAACGGAGTCGTGAATATATCTCTTCAGCGGCTTCAACCATACACGTACATTCCTACGACCTCACACTTCTACTCCTAGTTTGATTCCCTTTGGCAATTTTCTGTCCGATTTATGGCAGTGGAAGGCAGTGAAGGAATTGTAATGACGGTCTAACCTGGACGGCAATCAACACACTCGTAAACTGTGGCGGGAGGAAACTAGAAACAATCAGATGGCATCCGTATGTTTCAGCCGACTGTGCTTTATAAGACAGCTTTCTCTTCACTTCACACAAACACTTCTTCTCTTCTCTCCCAAGCAGTGGGTCCCGGAAGAGAATATAAGGGTTCCTTGGTTAAAGTGAGCACAGTCTCCAGATTTATGTTTTAGTTGCGCTAGATCGAAATAATCTACTTCAACTCAACCAGGTTGTAAACAAACATTTCTTTTAATTTCACCAATATGTTATGGTCACTAATGATTTGGCATTTGTTCCTTTACTTTTAACCCTTCTCACTACTAGTTCTGTATGGCATTCCAGATGGCTTTCAGCAGGTAGAGGGTTAAATAGGTATTAACTAATGTTCCTCTATGCAATTAGCGGTACATTCCTGGCATATCTTGTCCTTTTCCAAATAGAACATATGTTTTAACTGCCGTCTGTTGGTCTGTCCGTGATTCCCAATGGATATGGAGATGGTCTGAACCCATTCGTTGTCAAACCTCCACTGATGGTTAAAGTTCCACAATCTGATAAGTCCTAATTCAGTTCGTCTTCTGGCTGGGTAATTTGCTCTGTTGGTTCTGAAGTTTCTCTTGACTTAGAGATAGGAATTACTAGTGGAATTAGAAAAGAAAATGTAACACTTGTGTATGTCAACATATTAGGCCATTACTCGACTGCGCAGTGAAAGTGAAATCTTTGGTCAAGGCTCTCTTCACTGTCAGATGAAAGAAGACGTCGAGTGCAACAGCCGAGGTTTCCTGTGTGTTTTGAGTGACATGTTCTCATTTTATGGACTTAACCAATGATCAGTACATCTCTTCTTCAGTGTGTGCTGTTTTGTGAAGAATATATAATTGCTTTAATTTCCTTGAAGTGAAAATGACTGGGTGTAGACAGGATGATTGCGTAAAGTGTTTCCATGGTGCGTTGGAAGTCATTTCCGGTTGCATTTCAAACAAAGTCAGTATGACCTTGGAACAAAAACTGAAAAGAAGTCGATTCTGTGTTAGACTAGATTCTGAGTTTGCCAGTCATCTGGAATAGTTACGAGTATCCTGTGAGAAGTACAACAGTTGAAGGCTGGAACAACATGGAAATCAATAGAAATTGTCTCCTATTTCAGCGGCTTTCCGATAGATTGCATTGGACCTGGGTCCTCTAATTCCCGTCCACACACGGACCACTTGAACGCTCCGAGAAAAATACTATCAATTACCGCAGACAGATAAAGAAGCACCTAATTCTCTTCCCGAGCTGAACAAAAAATGATGTTCTGCGGTTTGTCCGGGGGGGAATTGATTCTGAGGTTGAGAGGTTGTGCTGTGATTATGTTTACTGAGCTGATATTACCTGTCCTGCCGATGACCCGATCAATAGCCTGTACAAATTTCGTCTTCACACACAAATGAGCCGTGACGTATTTGCAGACCAATCTTTCGGCACCAGTGCTCCCGCTGGAAATGATTTCTTTTGATGGTTATCATTTATCTTGATCTTTGTGTTATGTAATATACCTCAGTCAGACATTCGGGTCTATCGTCTTTCATGTTTTATGGATATCTCATTCTGAATTTATATAGGATTCAGGACCAGCTTCATGGATTTCGCAGGGTTGTCTAATTCTGAAATCGTATCTGTGATGTCGTTTACAGCTTCCAGCGGTGACTATTTCATGTTATAGCAAGCCCAAGAGTTCTTGTGACAGGATGCCATGAACCATTGATGACCACAATGTCCAGACACTGCAACCTTTATCACTACACAGCAGGATTCCAATGCTTGGTTTATTTTTTTTTTAAATATAATAATTTAATTTAATTTTTTTATTATTATTTTTTTTTATTTTTATTTTTTACAAAGTTTCTATTCATAAAGAACATGTTTATGGGCTGTTCTTTGCTGTTTTGAGATCACTCCTTTACTGATTTACAAAACGAAGTGGAAAAAATTGAATCGCAATCGATTCACGCAAGTCTTCAATGGTTGCTCATGAATTGTAAATGTATTGCCCATTTTAGACCATCTCTCATCAGTGTCATGAGCTGTAGGCTTCCTGGCACCACCAAGATGGCTAGCCTGAAGGCAGATTGTAGATACTGCTTGGAACGTGAAGCACTGCACACACAACAAACCTTGAGGATGTACAGATACAAAACGTTCTTTGTGCACTGTCCTCGTATATCAAGCAGTATAATGAGACCGTAATCAGGAATTCAAGTCATGGTTTAGATTTTAATTATATTCACGTTTTTAGGTTGTCGCTGTGGGTGAAAGATTCCTGCGGCAATGATAAACAATAAATAATAATTAAATGACAGAAAAAAATATTACACTAATAATACGTCTCAATGACAGAAAAAAATATTACACTAATAATACGTCTCAATGCTATCAGGTATGATAACTAATAGCCCCATTGGGCATTTCTGTTGCCATCTAGACCACACAATTTCTGGTATTTCTCTCCCTTGGTATGTGTAGTTTTAGTTCTTTGCAGGGCGCGTCTTTTTCTTTACTGTTTTCCTGGAGATTGCTTTTGGCAAACATGAGACACTTGAAGAAAATACAGTAGTTATCTGATCTAACACTTGTACCTGTCGTCCTGTTCTATGATGGGTTTGAACCAGGGTCCATTACAACATGCTTTAGGAATACCAGAGACAATTGCTTCTGTGAAGAGAAATTAACCTCATTCAGAGTTATCTTTCCCTGAAGGGTCTTCTCCCCTGATAACTGTTTTTTATTGAATGTGGACTGGGGTCATTTGGTTGTGTTAAAGTAGATTATTTCGATCCATCAATTTCTATCTGGCCAAATAAAATCCAATTTTGCTTTTTGTCTGAAAATTGATTTTGGGAGTAAGTCCTAGTACTCGGTCTGGCTTGTTTACCCGCGGCGATCCACGATCAATTTCTAGTTTTGAAGCAGGTTTTTAAGGTCATACTTCTCCAGTATCGTTCCTACACCTTGTCACTAAACCTACTTAGAGAATAACGTATTACTTTCGAGCTGTTCCTTTGGCCACATGGTTTGCTTGAAGAGCTGAAAAAGTTTCCGTCAGACTTTAGTCGATTACCAAATGACTGGACAAGGCAGTGTAAGATTAATATGATACTGTGTGGTACGACTGCATGAGAACCAGGCTTTGAGTAATGAGTTCACCATGAAAGGACCGAATCCTAGACAACAAGAGAAAATGATACCCTGTAGTCGGATATTAACAGGTGAATTATGTTAATGCCAGATGATCATGGTTGGAACTTAAATAACAAAACATGAAACTCGCCCATAGGATACCTTTAACATTACGAGAAATGGATCGGGCCGCCGTGCGAGTGGGAACTTCTAACCCTGGATGATTGCAAAGCATTATTTACCAGACTTTTGTATTGATAATACCAAGTCAGTTAGGATTCTGAAAGAAAATGCTATCACTTCCTGTAATTTAAGGGTCAGACATTGTCATCATTAATTAGTATTAAATGTTTAGTATTAAACACCTGCTTATATCAGTTACCGGGCTATGCTGGAACTTAAACTGAAGGCAAACCAGGGAACTGACGATCACAGTACACATTGTAACTTATAAAAATGTAGAAGATTACTGAGCAACTTTCACTGTTATCTGACATGTGTGACACCTGCCAAACCATTGTAACATCTCCACAAATATTACTGTTTACATGAATTTTCAAAGTTCTTGTGCTGCGTCCTATAAGTGACATGCTGTTTGTTTATTTGTTTGTTAATTTCAAATTCAATATTGAAACTTGCTGAGGAGACCAGCTTCACTTGCAGAGAAAAATGGCTGCGTAAAACAGCATAAGCCTGTACATGACACACTATTGGCCAGGGCACCCTCTCACGAAGATCTGGTAGCCGATAAAACCTCAACGCACGCATGTCTCCAACATTCTCACTGCTCACTGCTCACTACAATGTGTTACATTCTCTTTGTGAAGTCATTCATGTACATGTACGTCGCTAATGGGTGAAATATTCCCGCAGCGATGTTAAAACTCCATATATTCACTCATGTACGTGAGTACATTATGTTGTTACACTGCAAGTTTTTCTCATCAAACATTTATTGTTGTGTATAGGTGAAATATTTCTAGGACGTAAAGCACTAATTCTTTCACATCCAACATTTATCTCTTCAAATGTAGTTTATATTCACATGCAAAGAGAAATACTGATTTTTCAACCACACTTGAAATATCTAATATCACTAATGGCTAACCATACCGGTCTAATATGTAAATGCCTATTCCTGGATGAATATATTATCTGACTGTCATTCTATCCACCTCCGTGTTGAATATCCACAGCAGGATTCAGTTTTTCAGGTGTGCCCTTACATTACTATAAATCTTCTCCGATTGCGTAATTACATACAGCGATCTCATTGTCTGACGATCTACTGAAGGTCAGGATTGGCTCAGGTAGTCGAATCTCAGTGTTAGCAATCGGTCGTCATCAGGATATACACCGGTGATGACAGACGTCAAGATTGCCACTAGATATGCTAAAGGTTTGTTGATTTTCATTAGAATTGTGTTTAGATTTGGTGTACTGTGCTATGTCTTTAATAAGTGTATTCCAAGGAAATACTTTTTGGTATGGTATTGACCTGGCAGTCACTGTACTGTCTGGTATCGTGTCGGCCTGGCACAGTCACTGTACTGTCTGGTCATATAATAATGTAGTGTCAGCCTGGCACAGTAGCTCTATTCCACCTGGATGAAGTATCGGCTCAGCCATGTCACACGCCTTCCTGTCATGCTATTTCATTACTAGTAATAGACCAGTTGCACTTTCTGGCTGACATTTGGATATCCGCAGATGGAAGTAATAGACACACCATCACTGTGCTGCAACCTTCCGCTCCACTATAATAGCAGGCCCTTGCTTCAATTCTCTTGTACTTTATAGAGTTGAACTTTATGTTATTACCATGACGTCTTTGGCATGTGGTCAGTGTTCCACCCTTAAAACATATAACAATTATATAAATGGTTCTCTATTTATGAAAATGTCACAAATATGATAATATTGTTATATGTATAACTATGATGCAACATACATTGAATACATATTTGAATTAGTAATCACTTCTAATTTGAATGCATCCGAGCTTATTGTTCATAATACTACATATTGTACATTTATATAACTATTGTACCGTATTCAGTGTTCGAAATTACCATTGGAAACTGAATAATGATACAAATAACAAATGTTTACAAAATACATGAATTTCTACTTGCTCTTAGGATACCATTAGCATTTGGGAGAAATGGCCTGGCCAGTGGTCATTTCAAACACTGATTGTATTGTATTGTAGTGCATTGTATTGTATTGTATTGTATTGTAAATTGTACTGTATTCTATTGCTTCTCTGTTACCAGGTCCAGGATCTACAGACCATTCCGCGAGTGAAGATGAAGAAGAAGATGAGGAGACCCCCACAGACCAGCAGGTACTGCCACATCCACATCTCCACATCCACATCACATCCACATCATCATATCCACATCCACATCATCATAGCCACATCACATCCACATCACCACATCCACATCACCACATCCATGTTCTGTAGTCAACTACCATCCTGCCATATACACATTCCCCGTGCTAGCACTTCAGCTTGTGACCTTCTGTAAGGTGTGACGGGTGGCGGAAATGGTGGACAGGTAGATCACAGGCTCCAATGCTTACTATACACCCTATGTGGTTCCTTCCTTCATCCTCAATGTTGTGGTCCTGCGTCCTAAATGTTGTGGTTTTGTTCTGGTTGTCTTCTATGTTTATTTGTTAACAGTATGTCATGTTGCCACGAATACCTATCTGAGGATAGTACTTCTATATTTGGATCCATGTCAAGGTCAATTCCATCAGCCGCCGCCAGTAATATAACATACAAAGACTCGGTAATAATACATAGACACTAATCCAGAAGATGAGTCACGGTTAGGCTACAGTACGTACAGGTGGTATGGTGATCTCATGACTAATTTAGTACAACAATACCGCTCAACTATTGGGTATCATGTTCCCAGACATTTAATGCAAGTTAGCAAAGGCTAAATAGGATGTCAGTATCCTCAAATATGTTTTTTGATACAACAGTTTTCTTACCTGTCCAAACTACGGTATTCCTACTGTGTCAGTGTTATTGGCAAGCATTTTAGTTTTCATTATTTATTTGGGTATCATAATTTATTAGGAACTGATATCAGACTTATTTAGTATCTTTTCCCCTTTCCCTTGGGCAGCTACAAATGCTGTATTTACGAGAGATCATGACTAATCCAACAGAGAAAAAGTTAATATGAAAATAAATCATCATGTTTGTGGTGTCAAAATATTGAAGTGCATCATTTAATGCATTTAGGGGAGTAGTATTCTTGTTATTGTTTTGGTAAGATACGTGAGTACGGCGGAGGTGTAGCGGCGGGGAACATGGCGAGGAATCAATGAGGTTGCTGTGGGAGATAGACAGAGTCTGCCTGTGTGCAGGGCGGAGCTATCAGGTGGGAGTGCTGCCAACGCCCGTATAAATATATTATAAACATCTGTGTGCGAAAACCAGGAGCATCTCTGTGTGATATATCCTCCATACCCTGCAGTAAACCTGTCACCAGTGTGTCAATGTTATCAATATGTACATCCAATGAGGTCGTGTGTGTCTTGAGGTCTTTAGTGTCTTGAGGTCTTCAGTGTCTTGTGTGTTGAGGTGTTATTTGTCTTCTGTGTCTTGAGATCTTGTGTGTTCTCTGTGTTGAGGTCTTATGTGTTGTGTCTTGTGGTCTTATGTGTCTCGAGGTCCTGTGTTCTGGGATATAAAACTAACTTTATTTCTGCTTAGGTCAAGTATTTATTTCTATATATATTTTTCTATCAGTAAATTACTACGTGAGCTGTTAGGAATGCCCCCCAAGCTTTGGTGCTTCGCTTTTGAAAAGTTATCTGCCCTTTGTAAGGAGTTCGCTGTCCTGTTAGGCAATGCCAGCGCTAATTACTATGGAAATGACATTTTCCACTTTGTAATCAGCTTGTAATTAAGGACTAAAGGCTAGTTTTGATTATTGGATGCTTGGATTGCTGTTACTTTCACTTTGATTTTCGTCGCAAATAGCTCAAAGATTCCCGCAGCGACGTTAAACTCCATATTCACTCACTCGCTTTGATTTCTGTTAGAAATAAGTCACGTACACAAGATAATACAATATTTGATTGCTTACCACTTTGGCACTAAATTCTTCAGAGGTTTAATATAATTGGGTCCCGTACAAGAGAATGATCATAACTAGTGCTACGAGAGTGATAACTCCAATATGTTAACATGGCGTTGTGACTGTCGTAGTGCTACAATTGTTTTGGGGGTTGATTATCTTTTTTATTATTTGCTTTTTGCAAACTTTTGTTGAGGGAAGTCTCATGCCTACATCATGTCAGATCCAAATGTTACTGGAGACGAAATTTAATGAGCAGTTGAGTTGTGTAAATCTCCTTAAACGAATTTGATCTGAGGTGTGCTGAAGGCATGGGACATTCGTAGCAATCTTGCTATAACATTTTGCTTTGATTTTATTTGTGCTTATCTGTGGGCTTGTTTCAATTTTGTGTATACCTTTTGCTGTTTGTCAAGTCGAAATACAAAAGCTCTGAACTCACCATGCTGAAGGTAACTGGACTTGCTCTAAACCGTAGTGTCTATGCTTAATCCAGCAGGGTGAGGGTTAACCTTCTCCCTGCTGAATAAAATCAAAGTGTTCTATTTCTGCATATGATCGGGCAAGTTAACTTACCTCCAGCAGGGAGAGGGTTAAATACATATTTGGTTCTTAAATTTGTAAACTTATTTTGAATTTATACAATAAGACTTTGAAAATTATCTTGATGCCAACCTAAACATATAAAAAAACATTTTTTTTAAATAAATAAAAAATTGGAGCATAGACATTTGTTTTTCCACTTGACAAACAAAACTGGCCACTTTGACGCAATGATCTATTGCCGGTTGCTCCTTGGTTTGCATTCAACTAACGTTTAGTTCTTTTCCCCTCTTGCTATCATCTTGTTTAGTTTACGTATCGCTGTCCAAGTCCCACTTGCTCCTTCACATCCGCGTCCACCATTAGCAGCTGGAGAAAGAATGCCTCGGTACGTACTTACCTCCCTTACAGACGCAGTTATCTCCCATGGAAATGTGGTTGTCTCCCTTCTTATCATTGCTTCAAGGGAAAAGGATAGAAATATTCAACGAACAAGACACAACGAAAGCATGATAATCACATCACGTGTGTCAGTGTTGTTCTTTTATGTTTTTTGTCGTGAAATTGTCCTCATATATATATATTTTTCACAGGTGAAGATTAGTGATTATTTCATGTTACTAAATAAAAAAATTATTACGGTACTAAGTACCTTTGTAGATATAAATCTAACCAAAGAGATTAAAATGTTGAACAATATAGTAGTAGTAAGTAGATGTATGCAGTTTTTATAACATAAAAATAATATCTAGTTTGTGATGATTTGATCTTTTCATTTGTAATCCAACAACTTTAAGAAAACATGTAACAAAAATGCAGTTGAATAATGTTTTTGTTTTTTGTTCGTTTGGCCATGAATACATTTTGTGTAACATGTCTAATATGCATGACCAGCACAGTGCTGATGAACCATATTTGATTTAAATTTTATCCAAATATCGGCTGGAATTGTTGTTGACATTTTATGGAGTAGAACTAACTAACTGTTGGTTCTTTTAGTGTTTAATGCATTCATTAGCTGGGATGTGTTTTCCTGGAAATCTTTGGTCAAATTCCAAAAAGGTTTGTAAAATATCTAAGTGACTCTCTCTGTTTTCCTGGTCAGATAGTTTGTATGCTTTGTGTATTTTCACTGTTTTCTTCCAATTTTAGATATGTGTCACAAAATAATCTTCTTTGTTTCAATTCTGTAGTTACGATTCTGACTATATAAATATTTTTTTATTGTCCAATTATTGATTGATTTACTGATTTGTTATTGTTATTATAAAAATATTATTGTTATTATTATTGTATTTTAACATCTTAATTCTGTTATAATACTGAAATATGTATCGTGTTAAGATTATTAAGGATAGCATTTTTGTATTATATGAATTTATTTTTTTTACACTATTGACTGTTTATTCAACAGTATTTATACTATTATTATGCACTAATAGAACCTGCTATAGTATTAGTCTCTGAATTATGATGTGGACTACATTATGTACCACATACCAAGTGTAATGAAATCATATATACCGTTTTATATGTTGATTATCCAGACATAAATAATTTTGTATACTATTGCTATTGTGTGATTGTGTATAATCTAGAGATACCGTAGTAAGAAAGCAAAATTACCTGGTTGTTTCCAAACTAAGTTCACAAGATACCAGTGCTAGGCCATCATGTAATGTGTTGTTTGCATGTTTGTTCATATCTGTGACCTTATGTCATCGTCATGGAGAAGCCAATCAGAATCATTAAAAATTCTTTTCATTTTTTATCATTGTTCATAATGTCATTTTGAATTTCATTCATCAAAATGGGTCTGTAAGAAATGTTAATTGGTCACATTAAATATATGTTACAATTATGTTATAGAGAATATAAATGTTGATGTTTTGAATAATAATAATACTAATCTTTTATATATTTTTTAGGAATCTTTCTTGAAATATTTTATACACTATTGTAATTTGTATAGGTAAATGAAGTTAATTAATTGATTTATTGGCAGTAACCAAATGTCTGACACTTGGTCTTTGTCTTCGCAGTACGATGGGTCGATGGACCGGCGGTCTGAGATGAACTTTGGACGTTTCTACACGGCCAGTTACCTGGACAACGGAAAGTCTGACTACATGAAGCGAGCCAGTCTTAACCCTAAAGAAAACCATAAGTCTCCCCACTACCACAGACCTCGTATGTGCATCTTCATCATGTTTTTAAAGGGGTTAATTTACATGCGGGTTATCTGGGTTATGTAGCTATAGCATTGATCTCCATCAATCAATGGACATTATCTGAAAGGTTTCTTCCTAGGGATTGAAAGAGTGTAACATTCTAAAAAAATAAATGTGTACACTCTACAAGACTACGTCCAACCACATAATAAACGGTTTGCAGATGAACCTATCTAAATGGATTTATTTGAAATCTGAATAATTGGGGGAAATTGGCAAAAGTTTGGAGTTACTTCCCATGTAATGTACAACCAATCCACTGCTCGCATTGTATCGTAGCACGTTATCCGGAGTCGGCTGAACTGAATAATTTTATTCTATTAATGTAATGGTGTGAATAACCAGGATGTTGCACGTATTGTTACAAACATGGCCCCCGTTGCACGACGCTCTTGTAGGGCTACAATAGTTGTAACTGGGCTCCAGCCACAATAGAAAGCGTTGACCGTACAATAAGTTTTCGTCGCAAATGGGTGAAAGATTCCCGCAGCGACGTTAAACTTACAATAGGTTACAATAGGTTTAGCTACAATAGTTGTAACTACCATAGTTCTGAGCAACGGCGAACAATGACAGGAAAAATGTGCAAGCCATAATTTATACGTTATCTCTGTATGTTGTTTTGGTATAAATACCACACTGGCATACATCTCAGGGGCTTGCGCCCCCCTTGAATTGGACAATTTTGTTCAATAAACATATATTTTGTATTATGGTGACATTATAAGCCCCCTGTAAAATGCACTTTGAGCCCCCCCTAACCTGAAAGTCTGGATCCGCCCCTGCATCTGCTAATACTATTCAGCAGTAATTACTATGTCTAGGTTTCATTATGATGATAAAAAAAAATCTGCTTCATTCAACCAGCGATGCTCTAGAGCGGTTATTGTTATAGATGCAACATTGTGAGAGTAAAGGTGTTCATTGTGGACCTAAATCAATAGATATCGTTCTCTGTTTCCTGCTGACATGCTACTGTTCTAGGGTATTTCTGTTTCACAATCAACATTGAACACAAAGATATGTGAGCAGTGGTTTGTTTGGTATGTAAAGGGAAGTAACTCTAAGCATGGACTTATTTTGGGTAGACCCAGTCAGTGTTCGAATTTAAAGGGGGTGCAGGGGTTATTTGAAAATCTGCAATGTTAATTGTCACACCCTGAAAATTACAGATTTGACCTCCATTACCATGGAGAATACCCCCCCTCATTATGTTCTTAATTTCGAACACTGCCCAGTTCACCAAACTGGTAAATATTATATTCCTGCAAAGGAAACATTCGCTTCAATGGTGATGTATGTGTCATCAATTTCATTTTCATCACCTCTCGATTCATTTGTGATGTTTGTGATGTTTTCAACATGATATGACTTTCAGAGAAATGTTGATTTTTTAAAAGAAGTAGTTTGTTTGGTTATGATAACGTAAATCAAGTTTAAACATAAAACTGAGACTTTTCCAATTTCTTTCTCTTCAGTGGAACCAGCCCGCTATAAAGGTTCCGACATATTTACTCCTCGCTGTCGTAAAAATTATTTCGTAAACTTGGTGTTATGGTTGCTGTGAACTAAGAACCTTATCGAATGTTTTATTTTCTCCTTTCATTTAGTTTGACTTTTGCGTGCCCTAATTCTCGTAAACTTTTTTTTATAAATCAAATAATGTATTTTTATAACCGAGGTACAAGAACATATATGTAAGCACTAAAACACTGACAAGTTTGCGAGCAAATATATTTTATTTTAATGTAATGCTATGTTTTTTTGTCAATTTTGAAAATAATACCCATGTTTTGATGACATCGCCACTAATCAGGAAATAATGTTCATCTCGATCATTCATGAAGTCAGAATTTTCTCGTCATTATTTACCCCAAATACCATTCAACACATTCAACCATGTGTAGGAGCTTGACATTAACAATCATTATCCGCTGGCAGTTGAATATTATTTGATTGAACCTATCATCAGAGTCAAATACAGCATTTATTTTTATGTTATTGTTGTAGGACTAGGACACCACAATGCACATTTTTTTCTGACTTTGTCTGTCTGATAGACAACTAAATCTACTCCATAGACATCTTGTCTGAAATCGTCTTTCTTGAACTCTGGAACTTTTAGGTTGCGCATGATCTCATTCCTGCTAGCACTACAAACAGTAGAAACAGTTCAAACTGCACCTTAGATACGGTCGTTGCACTACGTACGGTTAACAACACACATGGTTCAAACACTGCCAATACCATTTCAATATTGTCATCGCACCATTCAATGTACCGGTAGTTATCATTCCCTAATGCAGCAAATAGTGCACCGTTATAATAATATTTTTTTACTATCAACTCAGAGAGGCTTGTGGGGTTAATTCCTTAAACGTGCTGTTGAGACAATTAATTTATTTGTTTATTGTAGAGATATTTCCATGCACCTAAAATCATGCCAGCAGATCCACACATCAACAAAAAGAAAACTATGAAATCTAATTCTATTATATATTAACTCAATTCTAATTAGTTTCATATCATGCACTACTAGTAATTACGTATACTATTGTTAAGATCGGATCGTATTGATTGGTCAACTAAGCATATATTGTCTTCCTACTTCATCTCCTTTTTCCTGTGAGCATCTGAATGCACATTGCATGCACATATTTCATTCCTAGTAGATAGAGAGTTAATCATATACAATGTCTGTACATATATCATCTATATACTGACTGTTTAAACTAAAGGCATGTTTGTAGAGCCAGGATACAAATACTTGTCCGGAGTATATTTCATCACTATGTTGTCACGTGAATCATTTACAAAATATATTCATTCGTTTTATCCTGGTAAGTTGACTTTTTAAGAAAGCATTATATTTCCTTTTTTTGTAAATTTGTTGTGACATAAGAAAGTAAACTTATTTGTATGGAACTGTTTTAATGTATGCCCTATTTTCTATGTTGTTAAACATGTTTACATTTCATTGCAGCCAATTTCTCTTATGGCAATGATACCCCAGATTTCCTCAAGACCAGAAAAGGTGAGATAACAGTTATTTTTCTCAAAATGGATCAAAGATTTCGAAATTACATGCTGATCAATTGCATATTTGATTCGATGTACTATTGGAAGATAGATCATAGTCGTTTTTATCAAATACAAATATTTCATTACATCGCAATAAGCAAACATTCTTATTGTGCTAACCAAGGCGATAGATATATTAGGAACAATTTGTGCACATTCACTGTTCAGTTGCACTCAGGACCTCTAGAGTTATCTCCCTTGTCTGCAGCCATTCAGCTGAGTACTGACTGACTTAGGTATATGATCACTTTGCACATGACATTACCGCACATGTTTCATTCAACTGCATTCCTGACCTCTAGAGTTACTTCCCTTGTTGCAGTGTCGTCATCAGGAAGTGGGATGCTGGCACTAGCGCAGGGAACACAGAGGGTGGTGAAAGTCCGACGTAACTCCTCCCCTAGCCGGACTCGCAACCTGGAGGCCGTCAGGATGAGTGCCTTCCCCGCGGGCAAGCCCCGCCCACCTAACGAGATGGAGAAAATCGAGCGAGACGATTGGCCAGGGCCGGCCTCACCGGCAGCAATACTCCCAGAAATTTGTAAGGAAGTTTTTACTTGATTTTAATTTTGGTCAGGTACATGTCGGGCCCGTTGCTCAGAACAGTTGTAGCGCTACAATAGTTGTAACTGGGCTCCCACCACAATAGAAAGCGTTGACCGTACAATACTTTTAGCTACAATAGTTCTGAGCAACAGGGTCAACTATAGGTAATCAGATGAAGACTCAAAGATATTACTGACAGTAGTATAGATCCTTGCTATTATGATGAGACTCTACATGGCTCTCTTGTGTCGGCAGTGAGAGAAAGGCGGAGAAGTCGAGGGGAGAAAGACGACGACGATGACGATGAAATTCCAGAGGATCCAAAGATCAAACGAGAAATGGAAGAGATCTCCAAGCTGAAAGACAAGTCGGGCATCGGCTCAGTGATATACCGGGAACTGGCGGAGCGGAAAGCGTTACCGAAGAAGCCCATGGACCCGTGGTTGTCCTCGCGGGTGCCGAGCGCCAAATATATCCCCCGGTATGAGACGCGGTTCCAGTCCCCTATGTTTGCCTGTGAGTATACCAACACATTCAGCATTTCAGTGCACACTTGCCATGACAATATGAGTCGTTTCACAATATTTGCAGCAATTGTGTGCCAAGAAACAATACATTTGCTCATTATTGCCAACACAAATTGTGTTAGTTGTTGGATTTCCAAACCTCTGCAATATTAATATTATGAGCATTAAATGTACATAACTGCAGATTTTGAGGTATAATCTGATATTTGCTGCAGTGGTCATTAATGCTAATAGTCTACAGTATTAAAGTTGTCATTCTGCTGGATTAGACACTGACATTGCTCATAGGGCATCTCCAGTTGCTTACAGTGTGAAGAGGGTTAATGACATATTATTTCATATAAACCTTACATTTTCAGCTCCTTCAAGGTTTTTGGACCGACCTCGGTATGCGTGGGATGACATCGATTTACGAGGCTACAGATCTCTGTCAGGAGTGGGATACAACTACTCACAGATTGCATGTACGGACCTGCCTCGTCTCTGTTTACATCTCTGTTTTCAGTGTAATCAATATCTCCATGTATTGATGAGTAAATCATTTAGCTTGGAACACACATCATCCATTCACAAACTGAAATGAGCCTGGAAATTGTAAGATCATCGTTTGGATATAAATTTATCCTTCAAATACATTTCCTAAAATTCTTTGAAATGTGTTAGTATAAATGACTTATATTTATCATACAATGAAATTTCATGGAAATAGTTGTCACTTATTGGTGAAATATTCCTGCTTTGATGTAAATCACTAATTCATTCATACATGGACAAATTATAATGTTTTTTCAGCACCGAAACCTGGATATGGTCCGTCGTACACCACTCCAAGGGCCGCTACTATGCCTGTCTGGGGAATGTTTGGAGCACGAGAGGATTTCGTAAGTTTCCACTTTTAATAGATTCTGTGCTGACGATGCTAGTTCATCGTGTAGGGACCAAAGTTAAACCGCGCCGAGTACTTCTGCATGCTAATATTTTCTGGCTTATTTTCAACACTTCCTCCCAGGAACTATCTTATCTGTGTTGACTTGAGGTACATATAGACATTGTCTGCTTTTCAGGGACTCATTCATATAGACAGAGATGAACCCACACAAAATGGAGATCGCAGATCGCCGCGTAAGTTGTCATTCAAGTTTGCAAGATAGTATTTCTTTCTCAATATATTTCTTGTTAATTTCACATGGATTTGAAAAATAATCTGTTGGTTAATCATGAAAATAACATTTGAGGAGATAATGTGCTGCTGTCTTATTTAATAGGAATCATATTATTATTTATGTGATCACCTGTTACAGATACATCAAGCTCCACAATGAATACAGAAGGCTTGCCTAAGGTAAGTTTATATTGGTCGAGTAATATAGTAAAATATTGGTTTTGTCCTGTCTTCCAATTCTAATGATATTTGTGTCATGACGTCAACCTGTAATCACCGGTGTTGGTACGATCAGATAATAAGTTTCTTTATTTTGTTGCTTTCACCCTCTCCCTGCTGGATTAGGCAAAAACACTGCTCATTATGGCATCAACGGTTTCCTTCAGCAGGGAGAGGGTTAAACAGTTGTGACTGCTGTAAGTCGTGTTTTATTCACCATCTGTTGGTGTTTGTTCGTTGCGTTTTCTGTGACAGTTCTGTAACTGCTGTGACTCGTGTTTCAGCGTGAGCCGCGGGTGTGGGGGATCAGTGGGGTCACAGGTCACGACGGACCCTCCATATCGCTGCTGAAACTGCAGAAGAGCACGTGGCACACAGAGGCTGAGCCGCCCGTGTATTCATACGACAAACTGAAGATTACTAACTTTGATCTACCCAAAGAAGTGGACACAAATCATTTAGAAGTGAGTCCATTTGCCTATTTTTATTTATATTTGACCAATCAAAATCTCAGTCGAGTCTGGCACCAGAATGAAGAATATTTGTTTTGGTTTCAAGGATTAAAGAGCTGGGGGCATATTCTTGAAATGTTCTAAATGAACTTAGCCTAAAAACTGTTCGTAGTCATACTATAAGAATTGTTAAAAACTATTCTTAGGATAATAAGTTTGTAAGAACTTTTCGAGAATATGCCCCCTGATTAGAGAGGTTTCATAATTATTTTCTTTTGTTTCATGGATTAAACAGCCGAGTAGAAAGATTTCATAATAATTTTCTATGTCAATTCAAATGGTGTTGGATATGAACATGTTATTGATTGATTGAATTAATGGTTTACGTCGCGGCGGGAATATTTCACCCATAGGCGACAACAACATGTTATTTAATGTTGTTGTGTATGGGTGAAATATTCCCATATCAACGTGAATCATTAAATCAATCAGTGTAATTAAATGGAATCTAATTCAGTTTTTGTGTTGACCTATGCAGTATTTTTACATTATGTTTTTCTTGTTATTTCAGATACATTTAGCTGAGGAAGACTTCCTAAGTATATTTGAAATGCCTAGAGAAAAGTTCTATAGACTTGCTGAATGGAAGCGTAATGATATTAAGAGAAAACACCACTTATATTGATACTAGAGTGTATCTCCCCATCAACAATCACCCAATCATAGGCATTAATGTTTTCAATATATACGTCCAGTGCGCAAGTTGATCAACATCTACGTACATGCCTTTTTGTGTAGCTCGCCAGATAACAGAGAGAGAGAAAACCAATCAGCTGCTAATTTTGCTGTTGCAAGTCGGGAGTAGCTACTGTGCAAAGGGAGATCACTCTCGATCTCCACGTGTCAAGGGAAGCAATCGCTGTGTAGTAGGAGGTTACACATTTCATATTGTTCATGCACCTTTTGTACACACGGCTGGAAAGAGCAGAGAAGAGGAGTACAATTAGAAGGAGTGTTGACGTGGTGAACGTGTGATGGATATATGGTTGTGCTCCCTTTCAAGGACACCTATTCTGATTTACACGGAGCAGACGTAGCGTCACTGAGAACATTGGAAAGTGCTATTTGAGAATTCATGTCCTTTTCCTGCACCCACGAGAACTATGGAAGTACATCGGTGTCGTGCACGCTCGGATATTCTGTGCTGTGGTCAGGAGGAGACAACTCATGTAAACAATCGCACCTCGGATCTAATAATCATGACTGTGTTATGGTGTCATTTTCAAACCCTCAAAGTTGCTTCACGATGAGAAAGCATAATATTGCATTCTTTCTGTTGGGCAGGAGTACGCGTTGTTGTGCTGAGATCAACACTGTGAAAGAATATTGTGTTGTCCGTGCATGCGTTACTCTGCATTTCCATAAGCAGTGGCAGTTTTGCAGCAATGCAAGAAGATTATAATATATATATATATATATAAATATATATATAAACTTTGTGAAATGTCTTATGAAAATGATAATCAGAGTATATGGTAAGGTTTTATTTTGCTATCGGTTGGCATTGTTTTCATAGGTTGTGTTTTATTTACATGGCAAAGCAGATACCATTTTCTCTGTAAAATGATAATTAATTTTAGAATGATTTCATTGTCTGTATGCTTGAATACCATCTGTTTATATTCAACCTTTTTGCATTTAGAATTATGAATTTGTTATGAAACAAAAGTGATATTTTACTGTCTGCGGGTAATGCCAGTGTCTATCTGGAGCTCCGTGGCCGTATTACAATACTTTCCTTCTGTTTTATTCATCCAACCTGGCATGAATGCATTGTCTATCATTGGTTGTGCTTTCAAAGAAGTCTGCATTTAATGATTTATTTATTCCCATACGAGGAGTACCGTAGTTATGGACAGGAACGGTCCTGTGATTTGTAGCTTGTACATTGACCCGCTGTAGTACACACCCGTAACCATGGTGACTATATCATGCCCATTGCATATTTGTACATAACACTCGGTCTGCATAATCACCACACTTACCTTAACATGAATCTTGTCTGGGAAGCGTTGCCATGGTTTTCATGTTGCATTTAAGAAAAGCGTGTTGTTTGCCCTTTAATTCTCTAGATCTACATACTTTTTTTTTTCATTTTATCTTCCACTCAACTTTACATGTAATTAAATTAAGATATATGGACCAACATTTTTTTGGGGGTAGTAACTACAACACATCATTTCAGCTATTTATTTTTTCTCTACTGTTCAACTATAATTTTTAGAAATATATTTCCAAACAAAAACTATGTTTGTATCGCCTATGGGTGAGATATTCCCGCCGCGACGTTAAACATTAATTCAATCAATTGTATTTTGTAATATTTTTATAGAATTTAGATATTTTATTGATTGATTTTTTAAAAACACATCAAGAGTTTTGTCCAGTCAACCTACTCTTTCACAAATAAATATACTTGTAATCATATTTTTAAGTACTGGTTCAAAGCTTTGTCTGCAATCACATAGTTTGCAGTCGCGATAATTGAGTTGTTACTGGTTCTCGTAGTCGGGTCGTAACGTACACGTGTTGGGACCCAGTGTATATCGGTGCCTACACGCGTAGATCTGTACATAACTACGTCGCTGCTTTGTCCGTGTACAGGAAGACTAGGATGTGTACAGTTGTGTACAGGTGGGAAATGAAAGAATGGCTGTACGACAGTCTTACGCTGCATATTATTGCATGGAAATATTGGAAAATTACGAACCATATAAATGATGTCTCATCTTGATGATTGGCAGCCATGTTTGTTGTGGAAACCAGCACTTGAAAGTCGTCATTGTAACTATGATCATGGTATTTGAAAATTAATGGAGGTGAGAGTTATCTTACCTTTTTAGGTAATACTTTCACACTAAGCAAGGGCCATGTTCCCAGCTATCACATGTTTAGCATCCATCATTGAACGTTATGAGATGAACATTTTCCTCTTTCTTGATCATCAAATTTGCCTCCACGAAGGCCTAACGATGTTGCTATGTATGCGATAGCTTCGGGAACATGGCCCCTGTTGGTATGACGTGAATAATCTGGGGCCTGTTTCACGACGGCCACCTAAAGTTAGGAGCTCCTAAAGTTAGAACACAGCCTAAGTTAGATGCCAATGTAAGAAGGGATATGACTTGTGACGTCGTCGTTAAACACTTTAGGAGGTGATAACTCAAGTTAGGAGTTCCTAAATAGTTAGGATACCGTCGTGAAACAGGCCCCAGCTGAAAGTTTGCCATTAATATGGCATTTAGAATGAAAATTCACAGACTATTCAGAACCTTTCAGAACTAATATGCTTTAAATAGTATACTGTTCAGTGTAACTTTGAAATATCAATAGTTATAATAGGACAACAATATTATGTGACGACTGTCATTGTCGGGCTGATGGGTGTCTGGCAGAAGTAATCTGGATTGAATGATTCTTGTTCTGATTTGGTGCTTTTTATGATTGTAGATTTTTATGTATGTTTATATGAACATGTCTGTGAATAATGTGACCCAACCATTTGAAAATGGACTCTACTACTCATTAATTTAAAACAAACCCGGTAGAGTCCATTTTGAGATGGGATTGATTACCTGTTTTGTGTAATGTGTTGATATTCCAAGAAAACGTCCCATTTTGTCGAGTCCATTGTTGAATGTTGATGCTTTGTATATTTTGTTGAAGTATGTACGTGTTTTAGAGTTTTGTTATTTCCAATTCCTTCCCTTTCTGTGTACATGTGATATACAGTCATTATTGTCGTGGCTATGAATTCTTCATGCTTCATATATTACCTAAAGCTTCACATGAAAGAAAATGTAAAACAGATACAGTAGCTGCTACTTCTTTCTTCATGCTGCCGCGATAGTATTGGCAGGCAATTGTGTTTTGGTATATATTTATAATAATATCTTTGTTGTCAAGGTGATAAGTAACAACTATTGAGATAAAGAATTAATTGCAATATATAGTGTGTGAATAAGTTGGTTGTTAAGGTTTTGTGATAAAAACAGTCATTCAGGAATATTTCCTATTAAATTATGCATGTTTTGCCTGCAGATACCGTTATATTCCATTATATCAATGTAACTCTTAATAGCCATACCAATGGACAGTCGCTTTACCATATCACAATAGTCCATGCAAAACGTGTAGTTTTATTTTGAAGTTTTATCTGATATTATTTTGCAATTTCTTCACTGGCAGTAGCAATACGGAGTGGAGTGTCTACATTGAGTATTATACTGAATCTGTTCTAAGTCAACGCTTTTATCACGTCTTATTTGTTATGAGCAACAAAATATTAATGTATAATGCTAATTATAAAGGGAACCACATATATTTAACATAAGGCCATGATTAAATCGCCTTGTTCAGTGCAATATCCATATCCGTTGTATCTTGTCTTGTTCATATGGTTATGAATAATTTTAGATTATTTTAGTCCGACGTGAATCATGTTATTCCATGTGAAAGTCGGCACAATACCAAAACGTTTATCCAAGTTATCTATTTGTCACCGTTGCGACTTCACAATAATGAGTTGGGAATTAGTAATTTAGTGCTGAGACATATATCAAACATATTTGTCTGTGATGGCGGTACTGTCAGATTCGTACCTCCTGTGTATCAAGAACGGAGCTTTGTTCGTGCGCCCATTTTATGCCACCATTTTTTATTATTTTGCCTCCCCGCCTTCTTGAAGATTTCTTGACAAGTAAAAAAGGTCACTAGTTTAACCCTCTACCTACTGGGCATATCTGGGTCCGTATTCTCGAAACTTCTTAGCTAAGAACTTCTTGGTGAGAAAATATCTCTTCAAAAATTAACACGATCAGAAAACCAGTTTGGTTAATTCTTAGTACTTACGAACTTCTTAGGACTTACGAGGTTTCGAGAATGCGGGCCCTGGTTGCCTTCAGTGTGGTCATGTGGACTGACTATTTTACTTTCCAAGAAGTCCGAGAAGATATTTTGCTAGTCCCATTGTATAGTGTACAGAGTATTGATAAGTTTCCCTCAGTGCCGGCAGTTGTTACATGGCGAGTGTCACGTGTTGTTGACATGTCGAGTTGCAAGCTTCAGTCTATCCAGTTGGTTTTTCAATGTATGATCTCTCTAAACAGTAAACTCTTCTCTTTGCATCAAAACCATAAAGTACAATATCGATTGAAAAAAAGTAAGCATCCTTTAACCATGTTAACCCTCTCCCTGCTGGATTTGACAAAAACACTGCTCTTTAAGGCGTCCAATTGCCTGGATCCAGCATGGAGAGGGTTAAAAAGTGGAAAAAATTAATTGCAGGTACATATCAATATGAAATTTTAGATTTCAACATACAACATTATGACCACTTTGTAAAGACAATTTTAACCCGTTATGGAGCGAGTTCTATCCTTGTCGGACTCTTCTGTCTACTGAGTCTGTGTTGAGAATGTCCATATGTGTACATTGATACGGCCGTTTGCTTCGCTTTGTGCGAGATAATCACCCAGTCCTGGCTATCGGCAGATTGGCTTTATATGCAAAAAAATAAAATGGATTCCTTCTCTTTGCGAGGATTTTGTCATTTGTCAAGCTTTATAACACGTGAGAAATTGAGATTGGGATCTAAAATGTGAGAAATTGAGATTGGGATCTAAAATGTGAGAAATTGAGATTGGGATCTAAAATGATGACTTCGGATACTGCCAGGCATGAAATGAAAACTGACTTCAGAAACTGGAAGGGTGAACTATGATGGTGTATGATGTGGACAGCAATAGAAAGTAACTGACCTGAATAGTGGTACAAATACAGAAAACCTCGCATATAACGTACTCATTGGGATCGTCTATTTGTGTCTGTTATGTGCAAAGTCTGTTATATGCATATGCCATAATTAGCATTAGTCGGGACCAGGACTTAAGATTCAGTCCGTTATAGTGTCCGGTTTATCCGAGGCTGGTATATGCGATGTCTACTGTATGTAAAATCTGAATCTAGGAATTGAAATTATCACTAGCCAGCTGGTTGGCCCATTTCTAGTAGAAATTCATAACATTTCTGTTTCAGGCACTAACACTATGAGGTACATGTACATGTACTCTATAGGATAATGTTATGAAAGTTTGACAGTTTTTGATGTCAGTTTTCATTGGTAGGCCTGCTAGTGGTGTCTGTTTACAATACCATAGCTTCCAAGATGAGAAACTGAAGTCAATTTCCCGCTATAAAACAACGCTCCAGATTGGAGTTGGGTTCTTTACACCCGGACATCCTAGAGCGCCTTGGTCGGAGGAACTGTCCAAAAACACAAACTTACATTCCATTCCAAACTTACATTCGATCTCAAAGCATAAGAACTTGTAACAATGTCTAATAAATGGGGATCATGCACTTACGAGAGCGCTATGGTCTCGGTGGATACAAAAACTTCGAGAAACGATACTCTGGTCCATAAGTGAGTGCGTGAATATGGAGTTTAACGTCGCTGCGGGAATCTTTCACCAATCTTTGGTCCATGAAAGCAAGAATGTCATTTGTTAATATACACTGGTGGCAACTTGAGAATAACCCTGGACTGAAAATCCAAAACAAACAACATTAACACCAATTATTAATATATTATGAATATTTATTTCTCCGTGGTGATTGGTTGGTATATAAAAGGGTCAGATCAACAGTAAGCCATACAATGAGGAACCAATATGCACAAATTATTGCATACAAAATCTGATTATGATGCATCATCTCTAAGCAACAGTTACCATGGCAACAAGTTGAGTAATCAAAAAAAAAACTTTGATCTTTGCACATATTTACAAGCTTTGCTAAGTACAACAATAAACACGCTCAATCTGCTTAAGCCGTATATAAATATTAATATGGAAATGGTTTCTTCAAAAGCGTATTTTATACGTTCCTAAAACGGAATAATTTGTATCAACATTTTTAACCTGGCTATCCATTGAATTGTGTAATGTCGGTGAAAATATTTTATGTTTTCAGAATGAAATTAATTGCAAAAGCAAGAATAATTACATTGAAAATTGTAAGTGTGGGTGTACTAGTTTTGATGATTATTCAGTGTAAAAACAATGACATGATTTGAGCTCTCATACCAAAAAATGATGTTCTATGATTGGATGTGTGTGAATCGTGATTCAGGATGATACTTTCTAAAAGTTAATAATTAGTTTAAACAGATAAAACTATGATTGCTAGAAATTACATGAGTGATTTTTGCATGAAATATGAAAATATAAAATAAGATATTTCAGATGGTAAAAACGTGAAACGTGACTTTCAAATTTAAAAATGCATTTTCTAAATTTCACTTTCAAATTTAAAAATGCATTTTCTAAATTTAGACATTAATGACAACAGGTTTTTGATATGAACTAACTACAAGTAATGACAGCAAACCATCTCTAAACAAACTCGTTAATATTATCCTCAACTTCATAAACAATAAATATGCACAATAAAGAAGTTTACGCCTTTGTACAGAATTGTAACCATGTCAACATTTCTAGTGAACTATGGTGCATATTTTACATAAATGTGAGAAATGATAGCTTCCTAATGACTACTATGCACATACAATACAAGTCGTGAAACTAAACAAAACTAATCTTTATAAAATGTTGTTACTATTATAGAGTTGTATAGTAGTCACAATGACAACAATTGTTACTAAATCCACAAATATAGCACTAGGTTTTGGGTACAAATAGTCAAATAGTTACAAAATATAGATATGGACAGAAATGTCTGAAGGATTGAGCAAAGTACTATATGTTAAAGGCAGACAACGGCCACAACCTGGAGAGAAATATTAGCAGACAGATCTTCAAAATAGTCTAGGTCTCACCTTTGCATTATAGGCACGACACATACTACTCAAAATTTGCTAAGGATCATACCATTTTTGTAGAAAATAATAATACCACCCGTAATATATTAAATAATATATAATATAATATAATACCACCCTTAATAGTGATCCCTAGCAAATTTTGAGTAGTATATGTTTGCTTGATGTATTCATCAGTATTGATATATAGTCAAGATATATGGATTTGAATTGATATCGGACTGAATAATGTGTGATTATATGTATAAATATAGCAGGATATACTTTATATGTAACACTATATTGACTAGTATTAATACCTAATGCCGTGAAAATAAATGTAAGTTACTTGGCCTGTAATAATTATGATATATTGATATCTGTGCACGTATAAACTTACATTACGTGAACTCAACATTAAACTATCCCACCTTGCGAAAATATTGTACCATGGTGTAAGTACTGTAAATCATGAAATTAATACGAGCAGAATATTAATGCAAAAAATGCGACCGACGTATTGTCGCATTTAATGGCTGCGCGTTAAAGGCAAGTACTGTTGAAAAACATGTATTGAGACGTGACCGTTAGTGTTGCATTTACGTCTAAAATCTAGAGGTCGCATTAAATTAGTGAAGCATTAATTTTGTGATTTACAGTATCTGGTGGTCTACACCCAATGATGATAAAAGTATTATCTGTAAACTAAAATGTATTATTTATCTTTGTGATTACATTGTATTACGGTAAACAAAATTTGCAATTGGCAATGATGTGAACCCCCAGCACACAAGACTGCACATAGACACAACAATACAGACAATACAATGAGAGAACTATAGATTAAATACAAATTAATGAATTATTGTTTTACGTCCCAGGGTATAATATTTCACCCATACGCGACAATTAAATACAAACTTAACTCTTTCAGTGCCACTTCAGGACATCCATGTAAATACTGTACCTGACATAGTTTACAGGATATCTAAAGTGTTAAAATGAGCCAGCATTAAAAGAGTTAAAATGAAAATGTACCAATATAATATGTACAGATATTGGGCTACTGACAGTACAGTAGCAAATGACTGGTCAAATGACAGAAATGGAAGTATGAAAAGTTGGTTTCCTAAATTTACTGGCCACAAAAACAATAAGTGTGCACATTAAAAAAATTATTATTAATTTTGTTTGCTCAGCTGGAACATGACTGATTTTGCTCATGAAAAATATTTGCATTTTCCTGCAATGCAGTTCATATGTACATTTGACAAACTTAGAAGCTGACACACAAACTTATCTCACTCAAACCTGTCATTATTTTCCAATGGCTCAATAAACATAGGAAAGACAACTGTGATAGCACCGTATGGAAGTAAAAAAACAATGTGATACATGAAATGAAACATAAAATGTACACCATAGCAAATATACACTGGTTATATCGTACAAGTTAAACTGTGTAAGTTATATTTCACAGCCAGGAGGGCAATGCCTGGACATCTGTTGGCATGGTTACATGGAGGTCAGGAATGGAGGTCAAGGTCGACATAGAGGTCACGGTTGAGGTGATATCTCTGATACATCCATGTGAAAGCAAATAAGTTGACATTGCTATCTCTGGATATTGAGCCCATATTTGTGTCAGTAATAATGCTGATAATGTTCTCGAATGTGTGTCTGATATACGATCAGTGGGAAATAATTCTAAGAGATTACTCAGTTCCAAGCATACAGTTGATAAGATTGCTTCTTATGCACAATAGATCTGCTAAAAACCTTATGAAATCATGCATATTAAGAAAGAAATAAAACACATGAATTATGCATAAAAAGTGAGTAACAATATGAATATTGTCTATCTCATGATCTTGCGTTTGATTGCGTACAATAACATTGCATAGAGCTACATAATGTAAACTGGCCTGAAAATTAACATCGACATGATTAAAGGAAGTAAAAATGCTGAGATTCTGAAACTAACTGGCATACAAATACACAGGGTTCGCCACTCACCCGGTGGCTCGTGGTGACCTTCTTTTATTATGGTCGAGTTTCTTTTTAGGGAAATTGCTCTTCTTATTTAACTTACTAGCCCATTGACGTGTGCTTGCTCAAAGTTGTACATTTTTGCACTAACTTCTAACCCTGAACACACAGACAAAGTATTTATTGGTTGATGGTGATTGGTGAGGAAATACCGTGAATTAAAATGCTGTTCAATAAAAGTGTGAAAAGCAAATGAATTACGATAAAGAGATAAAAGAGAGATCAGAACATACTGGTAGGACAGAGATAGAGTCATTAAGACCGGGGAGGGATCCACATTCAAAGCAATTTAATAAAACAGATAAGAGATCAAGCAATGTGAGTCAATATGGAGTTTAACGTCGCTGCGGGAATCTTTCACACATTTACGACGATCAAGCAAGTTCTAGTATTAATACCATGGGTACTAAGGGAGGAAGGTTGGGTGTGTGTGACACATCGTTAGACACATTGTTAGACACTACAGTAGGAACATAAGAACATATAGGTAAGGAAGAACTGATGGGTGGACCTATTACTGACTGGTAGAACTGTTGGCGCTAGCCCACCCCTCCAGAACCACACAGAACCACGTCCCACAAACATAATCACTTAGAATTTCAAACAAGCGAATAAAAATAGATTATGCAAGAAGAAAGCAATATGATTAAAATCTTGAAGACAAATCAGACCAGCTGGTATTACTGTGGCTATCTATATGGATCAGTGGACATTATGTCTTTGTACATTAAATATTACAATGCTAGGTGTAAATCTTTCACATGCCATACATATGCTGCTAATCATAATAATACAGGTTTCACTATGTCGTCAGTATTATATACATATTGATGTATGTACATCCAGGTAGTGTTGCTAACATTTTGTGTACATACATATCCCAATCAACAATACAGATCATTGGTGTACATAAGAACTATTATCAATACCAGTGACAAATTGTGTTCTTAAGGTCAAGGGTTCAAAGTTCAAGCACAATGTTCAAGGCCATGCCCTATTCATTTCTCAATGACAGTGTTGATTGTTCTTTATCTACATGCTGTTAGAATTAGTACGAGAGAATTATCCAGCGACAAATGTCAATTGTCTAATGTCAAGGTTACAAGGTCATCGACCTCACGGCTCGCACATGCTTCAGGTCATTCGTATTGGCTCCAGAGTTAAGCACAGAGGTCAAAGGTCAACCTCTGCATGCTGCAGCGCAGAGTCCCTGATGATTCTCAAGGTTAGGCACAGAGTTCAAGGTCGCAGGGTCAGTGCGGTAGCGAAGGTTTTTCAGGCACAGGAGGAGGAATGTCGTCCACGTCCATGTCAAATGGAAGAGGTGGAACTGGCTGCAGAAAAGCACAAAGTCAGAACAAACGTTATATTCATAATCAACAGTGACAGCACCATAAACCATCATAAAATATGAAACAATACAATACTATTAACAAAATATTCCAAAAATAAACTTTGTAATAAACTATATCAATTCAACAATAGTAACAAGTAATCAGGTGATTATAAGTTGTTAAAAAAAATACAACTAAAAAAAACCTAATATATCACCAATATATAGATGATATTCTATGCTTGTGTTGCATGTGTACATTGAAGAACAAGTAACTGCAACTTTCTGAGAGATTGAATCTAATGATCTACTAACTTACTACATACTGTAATGAAGATGGTAATTGTGGGTAAATATTTTAAATTATTTTAATACACTTATTTAAAGACATAAGAGTTGTAGAAAGTGTACTAAACTCAAACACCCTCATATGGAATACTTGGAATGCATTACAGAATACATAAACAAATCAATAACAACAAGATACAAACAATACAAACATACTGCAAATTACACTTCCTTCCGGTGGATTTAATTCTAACATTGATAGTTGGTGTCACTATGTTAGTCAGTTACTATAATACATTAAAAAATATCCAAATGTTAAAATTTATTTCATGATTACAAATTGTAAAACATATTGTCTGAGGATTACAAGGGTCAGGATTAGATATGCATTCTGGTATCTAGAATACTTCCTGAACTTTAATTTCATGAAAATAGCTGGCTCCTAATCAATTTATGCATTTTCCTTATTATTATACATTTACGTCTTCATCTCACAAACGAGATTAGTGATCTGTCATGGACGGTACTAGTACGATGTTGGTTATTATCATTAAAAAAAGGTATCATTCCAATACCAGAATTGAATTCCAAATACTATCAATGTTTTTTGCCAAGACCAGGAAATTAATTGAACAAAATATCTGAATAGTGCTCATTCTAGGAGTGTTATTGTTTAATTTTCAGCTGAAGAAATATTAAAGTTCCATGATATATCTGCAGTTTAGATGATATTTCTAGAGTTTAGATGATATATCATGACAATGGATATGTAATAACTGTGATATACCTACTGCATAAGAACCTACTGCATAAGGTTAACATTTACACTCCTATCTCATTCTCCTGGGTGAAATCTTATTTCCGCTGGGTGAAAAAAAGCTTATTAATTCTGCCGATATGCAGTATTTTACAGAATACAAAACACAAACACAAGACGGGACAACAAGGGACAAGCAACAAGGAAACATGTACAAACATAAACATTGAACATATAGTATAACAAGTGTCGAGCAATTGTCATACTGTAATGCTGAATTTAACTAGAATATACTTTCTTTTATATAACACAGAATGACATTATTAGCTGGTTTGTCCATAAGACAGTGACTAGAATCTGGATGGTTATGGTTATGACTATTACTTCCTCCTATCAGCA